>JAPDSC010097265.1:56857-94924 GCA_026290005.1 Latrodectus geometricus | reverse complement strand
ATATATATATATATATATATATATATATATATATATATATATATATAGAAACAATAAGTTATTTATTTTTACACGGGGAAGGGATCACGTCCGTAAATTTCAATTCATTCAAATGTCACCTTCATCAATATTTTTATTTGCAGATTTCCCTTTGACATTTATACACATTATCGTATTTTCTTGATTTAAGTTTTACATTTCCACACAGTTATCATAGTTTTGAAAATTTAGGATTACAAGGGGTTAAACGCTAGAAAACTATAATGTTCAATTCCCTTATGGAAAATTATTGGGACTTAATTTATAGCTTAAAACAAAAATAATAAATTCATTCCAGATTTTTAAGAAATATAATCTTATTTAAAAACAAAATTAACTTATGAAAACATATCAAAACTAGAGATAATAAACTACATTGTTGGTTTGAGACTTTAAATATTGAAGAAAATTTATTTCATCATTTTATAATTCTGAATGAGTTTTAATATTCCTGGTATTATGTACTAAATAATTTAAAAATATATCAAAAAAATTTCATTTTTAAAATAACTTGCGATTTTTTGGACAGATTGATAAATATTATTGTATGAATATAAATTCAAAATTAAAATATATTCACTTTTTCAGAAATAGACATATTAAATGAAAAAATTCCTTTCTTTAGAAAGTAAAATTTGTCAATAAATTATTTTTCAACAGTTCTAATTCTCTTATAAAATATCTGAAATATTTATGAACAAAAAAACTCGTCGAATTGAAAATCTAAATAATAATAAATAAAGTTCTCTAAGACTACATTAGAATCTTTTTCACCATTAAGAAAAGTTCAAAATCATTATTTGTAACTGCTTCTCCCCATTTGACTCCCTCATTCATATTAGCATAAATTATCATCAAATGGAAAATAAAAAGCGAAAAGAATTTTTTTCGATTATTTTTATTAAAAAGTGCACAAAAATGTCTAATAAAATACGCTTAAATTATTTTAATACGGATTTTCATAATTAAATTTAGGAAAAATTGAAATCGTATTATTATAGGTAATCAAAAAAATAGAAATTGCAAAAAAAAGAAGCAAATCATTTTCTGCGCTTTCTCTCAATAAAATACTTCAGTATCTTATAAAAATAGTTTTTCCAAATTTAAAATGTTGAAATTTTAAATTTATTCATATTAATATGAATTCATAGTTTTAATTACAGGACTAGTAAAATTAAGAATTTTTCCTTCGCAAATAATCGTCTTTTACAAAGAAAAATACAGTGCAGAATTTTGATATTATTTTGCATGAAAACAAGCATATTGCTATAAAATAGTACTAACAGAAAATTAGTGACAGAATTCAGTGAGTTTTCACTTATTCATTTTGAAAATATTAGAAGGCGTTGAGATACTTTCTATATTTCGAAATGAAAATGATTATTTTTCTTTGACAATAACACAAAATACTACAGTAAAATTTCCACTATTACAATTTTTAACTTTGCAAATAACTTGAGAAACGCTTTAAAATTTAAATTTAAATTTCTCAAACAAGTGATAAGTTTTTTGGTAATAGTAGATATTTTAAAAATCCTAATGATAATATAGTTTAGAAGTTATTAATCAAGCTTTGTTATTTCTCAAATTTCGAAATAAAAATTAATAATTTTATTTAATAAAAATATATGATACAATTTAACAAACATTAACGGAAATTAATTTGTATTTTCTATTAAATTGAGTAAAAACTTTAAAATTGAAATAATAATGTTTTAATAAAATATATTACTGATAAAATTAAGAATTTAATATAAAAAAACAAGTTAAATATTATGAATTTATTAAAGGTTTTTTACTGCTTGAATTTTAAAATAATTCTTACTTATTAAAAAATATTTGAGGAGATGAAAATTTAATAAAAATTTAAAGAAAATTAATGTTTTTGGAATTAAACACAAATAAATTTTATCATGTATATCAAAATTTCGAAATAAAAAAATCTGCTCTTAATAAAATATTTTGAAATCAGTAAGGAGAAATTAATTTAAAAGTTTATAGAAAAAAAATTCTAATTTCGAAGTGAATGTAATTGTTTTCCTTTAATAATAACAAAATTTTGACCTAGATACGCTTTTAATAAAAGATTCAGTGAAATAAATTTTTGAAGCAAAATTGATACACTTTAATCAATATTTATGTATCTAATAAAATATTCATATAGTTAATATTATTTATAAAAGTATTTATAATATATATAAAGTAATATTGAAATATTATAATATAATAAAGAAATATTTATAAAAAGTTAATTTAAAAAGTAGTATAAAAACTAATGTAAAACGAGGTGTTTGTAAGAGTTAATTTAAAAAATTGTTTATATATAAAATAGGTTTCGTTACTTTTTGAAACAAAAGTGATTTTTCTCTTTTCATTTCGAAATTTAAAAAGCATTGAATAGTATTAAAGTACTGGGGTTTAGTAACAAAAAAAATTTTATTTTTATAATTACGTTTTTTATAATTACGTTTTTTATAATTTGTATTTTTATAATTACGTTAAAGGAATTTTTGAAAACAAAATTTCGTAAGAAAATTAACTTGAATATATGCGAAGCAATGGAGGTAAAAATCACTTCAATACAACAATTTTCCTAATTTTAAACTTCGAAACGAGCGCTAATGACCACTCACTGTGCCGACTCCGCCTGTGGACGAGGTCCCCTCCCTGCTGGTGGATCCTAGCCCCGGGGGTCAGGCACGCAATCAGCAGCCTCACCATCCTGCACGACACTGGACCAGAGGATGGAGGGGATCATGTTTTGTTCCGGTCTTTATTTTTCGCGGAAGTGGAAAAGTGAATGGGATGGAAGAAGATGGGGATGCGCGGGATCCTCTTCAGGGATGGGGTTGCCACCGTTCGGGGAAAAAGTTCATCCCGTAGGAAGCGCAAGAGGATTGGCGATCCCAAACGCGTCGCCAACCCACCAAACTGAAGAGGGCCATCGAGTCCCGGGGTTAACGATCTTTAACAAAGAAAGTACACACGCCGAAACTCTGACAATTACATTTTCTGTCAGTAAAAAGTAAACAGCGCTTGTTTTAATGCGGAATAAATGGAGAGAGAAACCGAGATAATTCGCGAGTTGTTGATTAATTTAAGTAGCTTTTGTTTCATTGAAAATGAGAGGTTTCTAATCATTCTGATTACGCGTGGAGGCATTTTTGAAACTGGCGAAGAAGATACTCAGTATTTCATCACGAAAATTACATTAAATTGACAAATATAAGTCCATTTTTAGGGATTTACTTCCGCAATGGTGATAAAAACATCTCTTTCCGGAACTATAACTGCTGTTAAAAAAATAAAATTTTCCCAGAACATTCCAGTATTCACTTCCTTTAATATCAAAGCGCTGTTGGAACAGATATTCCTTTAACATACATTATCACTTTCTTTTTCGTTATTTTCAACATTTACATTTATTACAGAATTTTTGCAAAGTTTCATAAAAAAATGGATTGATGGACCCATAAAAGGACAATGACCTCTGGAATGTATTGAATCTTGTTAAAAATGCCAGTATTATATTGTAATTATGCAGATCATATTCTAAAATGTCACCAATAGCTTGTAAAAAAAATTACAATAAAATAATATTCACTTTATTAATTTCAAAGTTCTAAAATAGGCACGTTATTTTCAGAATCATATTAAATTTTTACCGTACTAAAATAGGTCTTCAAATAGCACTAAAAAGATGAATATTTAATATAAAATAAGGGTAGTACCATAAAGCCGATAATCCATTCCATACTACTTTACAAATAAAAATTAAAAAATTTTAAATTGAAATAAGGTAAATAACAAAATTTTAAAGTATTCAATGTTTAGAATGATTTTGTATCAAAGTCGCTTATAAAATCATCATCACGTAATTAAATCGACGTCATTTTTGTGATGTCTTTGGTACACCGTATGGTGACATATTTCCTTCGTTGTTGATTTTTAGAAAACCTTTTTACTTCATATTAACTAAGAAACAGTGCCATAAGAAAATAAATTGCGTAAAGTGAGTAGTGAAATATTTATTAATACCAAAAAATTTATTATTCCTCATTATTTCAACAAAACTAAGATTACCTTATGATCTTGATATATGTTAGACTTTTGTGCAATAATAACAGTGATTATTCATCGTTATTTCACTAAAACTTATATTAACATATATCAAGACTCATACCAACTTATACTCATACCAAATTGACAGCAAAGTGATTAGCGCTCTAACCTTTAGTTTTTTGATAAGCTCAATTCCTCTTACATAAATATATAGAGCTATTTGGAATTCATTTTAAATTGATGTTTTTAGTCTAAGTGTTCAAGTGCCAAAAATGATCACCCATCTAGTAACCGAATGGTTATGGCTTTGGTTTTCGGTTCAACAGTTTGTGAATTCTTATTCGGAAGTTTATAGAAGTTTGGAATGTACTTTGAACTATAGGCCTCGGTCTAATGAGGCATAGTGTACAAAAAAGACTATTGAGCGACAATCAAACCAAACCAGCAGAACGTAATGATGGAGCGACCAAGAAACTACTTTAGACGACACTCGGAGAGGTATTTTCCCCACTGGTGTTCGGAGCAAAGGAGGACTCAAAAGACAATGAGTCGATCGGAACACATATTACGATTTCTTTTGGAGCCGAATTGAGCCTATTGACCAGTTGAACGAATCCAGACTTCCTTCATACATTATTAGGATTATTGAGTTGTTCTGGTCTTCTGATTTCCCGTTCTCTGTCAGAAGATGTTGCTGAGATAATCTACACACATGTTTAATATTCAATGAAATTCCAAACCCATTGTCACTACATACCGCTGATTTTGCCTCTTAACTGTGGCTCAAAATTTGTACACATATAATTGTGTCTAAAATTTGTATGAAGTGTTATTGAAATTCAAACAATCAATATCCACACTGCTTATTTTGTAACTTCACCAGGTTTAAGAATTATTTTATATTCTGAAGCTCGTTAGTACAGCATCCCATCTCTCTTAAAAAACATTAAAACAATTCCCAGTAGCACATCACAATGTCCGAAACTATTGCTTACTTATTAAAATTACTTTCCTCAAGGCTAGAAATGCGCTCTTTTCAACTGACGTGATCCCTTAACGATAATTGTTTCTGTATTTGGAGGCTCATTAAACTGTGACTTGTAGCTTAAAGTAAATGTTACTCTACAACAAATATACTTTAACTCAGAGTTGAAAATCGAAACCAAAAGTGCTAATCATTGAACTGCCAGTTCGGAAAATAAACAGAAGAAACGTTATAAGTAGAGGATTTGCGTTAATCGATTTCAAAATCATTGTTAGCATCACAAATTTATTTTCTCAAGATTCGAAAGAACTTCGATAGAGAGGCTTAGTAGTAACATACTTTAGTGCCCTTTGATTCACTTCTGAGGAAATAAAAAAATTAAAAAAAATATTAATATTAGCAAAAAATTACAATTACGTAACATAATGTAATGAAACTTTGATTTTCGTTATAACGAAACAATTTTTCAAAATAAGAAGCAATAAAATTTTAACAATTTGTCAATTTTGTTTTAACAATTATTTCTGCAAGCAAACAAGTGTAACATATTATTATAATAGTTTAAGAAATAATGGTAATTTCCCTCTCCTTAAAATGTTTCTTTTCAATGCTTTAAATTGGTATTCAGTTTCTTTAATTATTGAAAAAGTTCATGAAAAATATTTTAATGAAATGAAATGTTACCATATACATGAGAATTTCCTTAATTTAATTTCAAAAAATGTCTTTTATCTACCGAAAACAGCATTATAAATCTTTAAAAAAATGTGTGAATGTTCTCGCCAAAAAAGAGATTTATTTCAAGAGTAACACGCCGTGTAGTCGCCAAGCTTTCAACATAGGAGCCAATCAGCTTTCAGGACTGACCCCAATTCCGGCGCGCTAACTTGGTTACTTTTATGTTTTCGGCGATAGTGTGTATCTCGCTTATAAAATTTCCTGACAATATTTTAAGCAAAAGAAAAATACTCAACATCAAATTTCTCTTATTTCTTTTTACTTCATTGAAAATGGCACCAAAATAATCTGAAGATATTTGTCGAATTATTTCTAATTTAACAATTAAAGATCAATATATTAGGTTCTCCGCTATGAATTTAAGATTGCAATTAAAATATATCTTTGAAGTACATTTTGAAGATGAATGGAGTTAGTTTCTCAATTTGAACATAATTCGGTAGAATTTTACTGAAACAAACATCTTGCGTACTTCATAAACCTCATTCTTTCAATAAATGTCATTCAAATTACAAAAGAACTCCTGAATTCTTGGAGATATTATTATCCCCAATGCTAAAAAATAAAACAATACATACATAATTTTCTGCACGTTTACAATTTACTTGGTATCAAGTTGAATACAAAAAGAAAAATGGTTCGATGCGTCTAATTGCTCTCTACGTATTACTGAAAAATCAATTTTAAAAGCACTTTCAGAAATGGAGTAAATGGCTCAACGCTTTTCAGTCAGGGTGAAATTTTTGTGATTTGATTTAAACCAATTTCATTAAATCAATAAAAAAATTCCCGTTTAATTTCTCCGAAATAAAAATGAAAAATATCTTAAAAATTAATCTGTTATTAATGACAGCTAACCAATAATTCTGCTTGTTCTACTTTTTGAACCGAATTATAAATTATAATTTGATTTATAATCATTCGTTTTCCTTTTTAAGAACCCGCATAGTAAAGTTCCACATTTTATTTCTTTAAAGTAGGAATTCCGAATCTAATCCTTTCATAAAATTATGGCTTTAGTGAGCTCATTAAGATTAAGTTGTTTATAATTCCAATACTTTTATGTTAAGAAAAGTTCCACTTAGTTATCATTATCTTTGAAATCTCATTCAATAATGACATTTTCACGAAATTTAAACCTTTAGCATGATATTCATTTATCCATTCATAAACTCAAAGATATTTAGGGGGGGGGGTGAATAGTTCCGAGCTGGAAGCCGAATTGCTTTCGATCAACAGTTTATAGAATCGTGAATGTTTGCAATGGTTCGGAATCTACTTTAACCTGCAAAACCAGGTTTAATTGGTCACCGTGTGTTGAAAACAACCGTTTGGTAACATAAAAAATCAAAAACATATTTACTAAAAGTGATCATACAACGACAAACAAATCAAACTAAGATAAACAGTAATAAGTATAATAAGTAATGAAACATTTATAAAATAGATATCAACATTTCTAACAATGTTGATCGTATTTTAATAAATGTATTCTGCTTTTTTACAATATCTTCGTTGCATTTATAAACAGAACAAAAGCTTTCCTCATTGCATGAATCATTAGCTTTCATTTAAAGTTAGGTTTTTACGAGGTTTATTATTTAAGTATGTTATCAAACGCAATATGCCATTGAATATTAAAATTAAATATGTTACTAAATAAATATTTAGTACGTCTCCTTTCAGTGTAATGCAAAATGATATAATACTTTATTTTCGCTTATCTTTATAAAAGAAGCTGATTGGTATAAAAAAAATTGTCAATTCCAACTAAAAATAGGAAGCTTATCGGCCATGGATTATTTTTATGAGAATGCTGTTATATTATGCAACCTTTTAGCTCTACGACGAGAGGAAGGGATAGCACCTTATAGAGTGGGGTGTGAAATTGACATGAAAGTGAGTTTTTGTAATTTAGAAGCAGAAACCATGCAGAGGAGTTCAGACTTGGTCTGTCATCGCCAGCGATATCCTTTCACATGGAGAACATTGTAACCATGACATATTTAACGTCCCATTAGCAAGCATCACAGATCTTAGATTGGAACAGGATTCAAACTTACTGCCTTCCGATAACTTCCTATCTAACGAGGACACTACTGTCTATTCGTATGAAACAAACATATTCAAATTACTTGATTTAAATAAATATATATATAACAAACAAAATTAAATGTTTTTATTTTTTTTTTATCTTTACAGTATTTAGCAACAAATATTCCAACGATAAAAAAAATTAATAAAAATCTGCATCAATTCTTTATAATTGATAATAAACATTTTTTAAAAACATGAAGAAACAAAAAATATATAAATCAGTTAATAGTTATTTAAATGCTATAGCTTAAAAATTAGAAACAAATTAGTAAAAAAAAAAAAAAAAAAAAAAAACTTAGAGACAATGTATTTTAAATTTTAATACAAACTGAAAACAATTGATGTCTGTATTTCTTTATATATTTGTCTTAATATACAATATAAGTGATCCTTATAGAATTCATACTCTTTAATCAACATTCCGTCCAAGTATGATGCAAGTTTTAATAGAGTTATGGGTTTCCAAAAGAGTGATAAGTCGCATTTAGAAGGCGTCGTTTCATTCATATTTGACAGCGAAAAGCGTAATGGATACTTTTAAAATAATTTCTTTTCAACTAATTTAAGCTTGAGTTGAAGGTATTCACCGTAACCATAAGTAAAGACACCCAGCGTGGAATGTCTGGGAATCGGTCACAGCTACTGTTGAGCAACAGGATGTTATGTTTCTGTACGCATGTCTGTCGGTGAAGGTGCTTACGAATTTTCCAAGTTTGTGTATTTTTAACGAAGAATAGTTAAATTAACATATATTTTTTTAAATTCTTGAATTCGAACTATATTGGAAAGAAATTCCTGACTCTCTCGGCATAAAACTTAAAATAAAAGAAAATTGTCTGAGATTTCGAAATTGAATATACCAGGTAATTCGTTGTCACGGTTTATTTCGGATTCACATATGCTGCAATTTATTATCATCCCAGCATATCTCGTTTAATAATTTGTTTCAACCCGTTCTAATGCTGTTTGAATCGAGTTTAGAAAACATAACCTCCAATGCAGAATTTTGAAATTAAAAATTTAAATAGATTGATACTGATTGTCCGGGTGATATAAAGGGTTCAACCCGAGATATCTCGGTCAAACAAGAATTTATGTGAGTATAATTTGTTTTATCAGGTTTTCACCTAACCTAAAGCTTAAAATGAAATTGCTGCTATTTTTCAATTGAAAATATCAGTGTTTCGAATTGTTTTTGTAAATCCTCTTGCAGGCACCCATAATTCATGACACTCAATGTTCTCACATTTCTAACAAGAAAAATATTCCACTAAGACTGGCATATCTTGTTCTTTTTTATATTTAATAATTTAAAAAAATGATATTTTGGGACTATTTTCAATACCACTTGTAAAAAAAAGCTATTAACAGTCTCTGAATATTGAATGCACATCCTTCCGTAGTATGGAGCAATCCATGATAAACGGTTGCTTTTAATCCCCAGACGCTGCCACTTGAAAAAGAACGATAGCGTCGGTATTTTACAAAAGAGAGATATGCGTCTGAATTTTCGAAAATTACATAGTTTGGGACATTCTGTAGGTAAGAACTGATAGCCCTCCGCCCACTCGCCGCATCTTTAAGTGAAAGGGTCCTTCGAGTTAAACAACCTTATGAAATGAAACATTTTACTGCCCTCTGTCCGGAGAGGCTTCGACCGAAAGTTATGCGTCTAGCATGTCCAGCAGAAGTGGAGAGGGGGGGGGAGCCGCAGTTATTTGCAGCACCCCAAATACATACAGCGACTGCTGAGTCAATAAATTTTAAACGGGAGAGTCTCCACCAAGCGGTGGTTCGTTTTCTTCATCGCTTTGATCCTCGATTTATGAGAAATTTATAGGACGAAATAATTCCCTTCCACTTTATACCTCTTGCAGGCATCCATAATTCATGTGATATCGCGAAAAACTTAAATAAAAAGATTAATTTAGATATAATAAGTATTTCCGATTATTTTCTTCGATTACCATGGAGGGGATTTGTTACGTTTTTTGTCTGGGTTCATTGTCTCTATAACAAAATCAATGAAATTCGAATAAAAACATGATATTCTTAGTAGCAAAACTATCATTTTCGTGTTTGGAAAACATCAGATTTGATACCTGAAGACCATACTGCTGAAAGGTTTATATACCTTAGTTTTTAAGACTAACGTTCTTCTGTTGCAAATATATATATATATATATATATATATATATATAATGTGTGTCGGATGTAAAAATACATTGTTGATCCATTGTTCTATCATTTATCCTACTATGTTGCATTGTGTCCCACCATTGATGTTGAAGCAATTGCCAGCTCAGGAGTTGATCTCATTTTTAGACTACAATTTTCGAAATATTAGACAATTATTAACGATTTTGGTTTTCAGAAATATCCGAAAGTGTAACATTACCTCATCTAGAATAAACACATAATATTTATGTAGAAGAATAATAATCTTATATTTGTAAACTGTCTCTTTGATCAGAGTGATTTTATATTTAATCTGATTTTAAAACCTTTTCAATATAAGGAAATGGATGTCAACGGATATTAGATTATTGAGTTCAATGAAGCACTAGAAACATGGTTCAAAAAATAAGGTCCTATTAAATCAATAGTTTCAACACAGTTTCAGTCCATCATGCTTTAATCAATGTTGAAACTTACTGAAGATTCTTTTCGACTCATGCAAATCCTTTAATAATACTTATATTTGGGAGCACATTTAAACATTTCATGTTTATTAAGAGTATGCATACAAATGTGTCTTTTCTGTTTTTAATGCCCAGCTGTTACAGAATTTTTCCACCTATCAGCATTCACAGGAACGGAAGTGATGGCAACTTATAGAGTGGGTGTGCCATCGTTGCCGCAAAGGTTTCAACTTGGCCTACCACCATCACATGTATCATTTCACATGAAAGACATTGCGACCATGACTTATTTAACGTGTCCCAGTCCCCCCTAGTAAACGTGACTGATATTCTGTTGCATCGGAATTCGAATTCACTACTTCAAGATGACGAAAACCCTACCCAACCAAGCTACCTCTGCCTTATATCTACGAATGTCTGGTCATCAATTAACAAAAAAATGTTTCAAATAAAATGTTCATTTTAAATCAAATTGTGCAACTAATATATATATTAAAAGGAAATTATTTTTAAGCTGAAATGAATCAATGTTTTGCTCAACATTCATTCGTTACGCCATTGAAACAATGGAGAATATTTCCATCGCTGTTTGTTAAAAGTTAATCGGCATTCTATATAATTGAATAAGCATTCTGATTTTCCGTTCACTTTTGCCAGGTAATGTGTAAAATGTTTCTCTATTAATTAATAGAGAAATATAATACTTATTAATTATTATTAGAATATTTATTATTAGATAAATATAAAGTATAATAATTATATAATTCTTTCTATTAAATAAGCATTTGTTACTAATTTTTGACATTGCGTAGAGGACAGTCTAACTCTGAAAGCTGATAAGAAGCACTTTTCACTGAGCAAATCAGCTTCGGGGAGGACTTTGCATGCATAATGGGCCGCAAGGAAGGAAAACCAATCACATCAACAGACTTTAATGAAGATGATAAGAACATAACATCTGCCTCCCCTTGTTCTGAGTTGGCTGGGATCGAACGAGCGACCTTATGGACCGATGACCTTATGGATCTCATCGTGGAATAGAGAGGACCCCCCCCTCTAGGCCACGATGAGATCGCAACTCTGTATTTGTCATTATATCAATCGTTTTCTCAGTAATGAGTGCTTTATTAAAATCAAATGAATCCTTTGTAGACTTAAATGTATAAAGCTTCTATTTACTACAAAGTATATAATTAATGTTATAATTTAAAATATTATTTATAATTTTACTTTATTTAGTAAGACACTCATTGATATTTATATACATTTAATTTAAAATCCTATCAATCATAAGCAAAAATTAGATTGCTGAAAAAACAAGTAATTAACTTTTAGTAAGAAGTCGCCAAGAAACAAAAAGACAAACTGATGATCTAAATGTAACACAATTACTAATGTGTATGATTGGAATTGTTTTATGATATTCGGAGACTGACTGCCCAGGCATAAATGAAGAGGCCATTCAACATTTGCTGTTAATTGTACCCAACAATAAATATTTGAATTTGGATATATATCAGGGGATTTATTATTATTTGACAATCCGTGTCCGGCTGAAAAGAAGAATTCGACTTTAAAATCGGGAAGCGTGCCGCTTAACAACAGAAAGCCGTTGTAAACTATTCATATATCCAATGGGAAATCTTTTCTCAGACATACCATCAGTCTATCACTGGAGTACAGTATGCCTGCCCTAGGTTTGAGACCGAGTATGAGAGACAACTTAATAGGCGAAGATAGCTGTAAAGCTTTGATATCATCACGTATATTGCCTTCAATAAGAACTATTTACGAAAGTCGTCCAAGTGCACATATAGCGATGTATGAGTTAAAACCTAAACGTACATACCGACACACGTGGATGCAGAAAGAACAATTCATATAATTGTTGAAAATTCGGAGGGATCGAACCTTAAATTTTCCTTTCCCAAAAATGCAGTCGTAGCGTTAAGCCAGAGTAAGTTCTGTGGTAAATTCTTTTCCCTTTTTTCAGGTTTTCTTCCAGCACGACTCGTGAGAACAGATCCCAGGAGATAAACGACGACACTGAATAGCTTTCAATTATTAGGTTACCCCCTACACAATGTACGAATGTATAAGACAAGCAAATCTGGTTATAAATGCTCATTGCTGAATAAAAAATGCTTTTTTAAATTATAACATCATCCAAGTTCACTTGGCCAAGGCAGCGCGCATCAAAGCTAAGGTCTCAAGTTCAAATCCATCCCTTGCTTCACAACGCAAAATTCGTGTATGTCTGTCTGAGTGGGTACATGGGAATTTCAGAGCTTCCTCTCTTGCAACACTTAAATACGCTTAATGTTTATGAAAAATCCGTCTGGAAGTCAATTTATATACAATGCAAAAATATTATGTATAAAGCATTGAACTTATGTACAATGCTTTACACCAGCTTCCATTTGTCCCCTGAAAAGCGTCAAAGCATTTCAATTTACATAAGCGTTACATCACTCACAAACCTCTTTGGTGCTGCTTCTTAGATGTTTGCATAAAGAACAAGTTTCACAGACATGGCTTCGTTCTTGATGAATACGTTTTTTTTTTTTTTGTCAGAGTGGGGGTTATTGACATCTTATTCTGCTTTTTTGTATATTTCATAAATATTTATCAACAATAATTCAATTTGAATTTATTCCTCACAATTTTTCCTTAGATGCATTAAAAAAAATCACTGCTTCCCAATGTTTATTAGATTTGTAATTTTCACATGCTCTTATTGTATAAAATAACAAACATTTATTCAAAGTAAAATGTAAAACGAGAAATTTCATCAGCAAAATTCCTGAAATTGATTGCTAAGCAATGCACTCTCAGGCTTCTTTGAAATTCAGCAAGATGCTACTGTTTCAATTTCAGAATAAAAAGACTTGCGATTTCGACAAGGAGTAAACAAACATTTCCCGTGAGTTTACAGTTTGTGTGGTCTACTTTTTTTTATTGCAAAAATTCATTTCTTTGCATTGATATAAATAACAAATGATAAATAAGTTATTACAGGAAAACATTTCCGTTGAATTTTGACTGGATAAAATAAATAGTTTATTATTTAAACATATTTAGAAAAAACATGTAATCAGTTTAAAATTTAAAACCAGATACCAAAATAAAAAAAGCTATTTCTTTGATGCATTAATTGTCACTTCTTTCGTTTAGTGAATATTATTAAAATCATCTCCGTGAATTTATGCCGAATGTCTGACGTCTTCAAATCAAACCCATTTACTCAAATGGAATGAATATTCAACATAAGTAGAATTGTGGGTTGTTTGATTTCTGAATTTTTTGTCCAGAAGGGTTAATTGGACCCGAACCAAAAGTTTAAAGTTGATTTCGAAACACTACCACGATACAAACCCGAGGAGGGAATTGAACCCATGAACTACAAAACCGAAAGGCCATTTGTTTGATAACTCGATTTCTTGAAATGGTGGTCTGCTTAATTGACACTGCACAGGGGCGTCTGGAACATGTAAAAAGTCTTATGAGTCCACACTGTATTTGCCTTCCCGGATCATTTTCCCTAAGTAATTGGGTGTATTCAGGTGTTTCAAGGGAAAGCGCCCGCCAAAATTACCAGATAGATTTGCATGAGAAAACAAGACTTCCTACCGGAAGTTCCATTTTGAAATAAATTATTATGCATTTGATTTATTGCGTTAAATTCGAAATGTTAGAAAAACATGGTAAAAAATTATTTTGTATCTCAAAATACTGAAAGCCAAGTGTGATGAAATTATAAAAATATCTCAATAAGTAAGAACTAACACTTTGATCCAAGCACTTCAATGAAACATCATTAGTCTCGATGAATGAATCGTGATCATTGCACTTGGGAGTTCCCTTTTCATTGTCCAATCACGATCAAAAGAAACGAAAAAATAATATTGTTTGTTTGTATATCGACAATGTTTATAAAAAGATTCATTTATGGAAGATCTAGGAAAAATGATTTTGATTGAGAGTCACTCTGTTTGTTGTCCATTCGCGCTTTTGTTCAATAAAGGGACAGTTAAAGGCAATCGAAATTGTTTCAAAACAATTCTATGTTTTGAAAGACGAAAACAACTTTCAAAGTTGATAACTGTTTTTATGCAATGTTGTGTTTCTACAATAGTTTAGCAATAAAATGCGAAAAATTATAGGGTTTTGTAAGATTAAATAAAAGTTTTCTTCACACAATTGAAATTAATTTCAAATCAGTGCCGTATCTGCTGAAAGCTGTTTCTGGACTTCATTTCAGTAGTTCATGAGCACCAGAAAGTTTTTAATCTTTTTCAAAACAGTTTAAAGTCCTCGTCAAACTTAAATTCGTGTGAAAAAAAATGTCCTAGAAGATGAAACTCAAACTATATTTCAATAGACGCGCTATGCGTAAACTGTTTCGCTAACGACCAGAATGTTTTTGGTTGCAAAATCTTTTATGGAGCAACGAAACTGTGGTACTAAAAATATGTTTTAAAAGATAGATAATTTTGCTACAAATAAAGATGTTGTAAATTTCATTAAAATGATTTATTGGCAGAACTTAAGAGACAAAGGACAGGAATTTGCTGATTAGCAGCGACTGATGAATCTTCGCAAATATATATCTTCCGTCGCGTGCAGCCTATGGATCGAGGGTGAAGCTAACGGGTTCTCTTCTGCAGGAGTTTCTGCAAGATTTTAAATAGTCTCACAAGTTTAATGGCTCGTGAAAAGAATATACTTCGGCTCAGAAAGAAGAATTACCTTTTGAAATGAATTGCTTAATTGGCTTCCAATGCATTTAATTTTGATAAACTAAACACACCAGTTTATTTAACATTTTTTTTCATATTTTATGGAATGAAAATAAAAAAAGCTACTCAAAAAATAAATGCCTTAAAATTTGTGCTATCTCGATACGTAACTGAAAAGAAAATCAGGAAATGATAGGAACTCTCAAATATTAATCTGAAATTGCATTCGATAAAAAAATATCCAGTGATATGAACCACTTAAAAAATCGAATTTATATAATTTGCAATGGCTAAAAAATGCCAGAAATAAGAGTTGCTTGAATTTTAAATTTTCATTTTTGTCAGCAACTTTTGTTTCTACTAAAAAATAAATACTCTATAAAAAGGGAATCAACATTTCAGTAATTTGCATTGATAAGGGCTTCAATTGAAGTCTTAAATTTTAATTTTACAATAAAATTAAACCAAACACAAACGTTTTCATTTTTTTTATTCATTTGAAATATAAGTAGTAAATGGAGTAACAAATTTGCTACTAAGTATGAAATCGAAAACATAAATTGCAATACCATAAATAAATTGAGAGAAAAAAAGAGAGCAAGTATGTAAAAATTTGTGTAAAAGCACATCATTTCAATTTTTTATAAAATTGTATTCGTAAATAACGAGTGAGAATAATCAGCACTGAAATTCTTACAGTAATCAAGCATTTTAACTGAGAAAGCGTGTTTCCTATTTGAAAAAGTGTTTTCTTTAACCTTTGCCAATGATTAAATATAATTAAATTTTCTTTTCTCTTTCTCAATGATCAGCGAAATAAATTAATCCTCGAAGATAAAGCTCGAATGAAATGCTCTGGAATTTTTAACATTCAAGAAAGTATTTATTTACATTAAGGTTAATTCTTTATTGATTTTAAAGAATGAGAGATAAATTTTCAGAGCAAAACTTATTGCGTAAAATTATGATTCAAAATTAGAGGAAATAGAGTTTATAATGAATTTAATTTTTGCTTGATTAAACTAACGTGACAAGCAATAGTCTGCGATTTGTTTCTGTTTATTTCAGTCCCAAATGCTAATTGTTTGGTGAACTTGTGAGCAATGAACCCTCAAAATTAATGTAAATTTATGTAATTTATTAAGATATTGTTTACTTTTGTGTTCAAAAAAGATGACAATGAAAAATTGGCGCGTCAAAAATGTTTTCTCAGTTTTCTTTTAAATAATAAAAATACTTTTCTTTAAAAAAGAACGCCTTATGGTTGGCCTTTAATATTTTAAAATTAAAGGCCAACCATATTAATAAGGCAAATAATATTCACAAAGTTCCTTTATTGATTCAAATAAAAATATTAGTTCCTATTTATTTGCTGAGTTAAAATTGCTTAGTAATTTCAAACAATAAAACCAAAAGCAATCATTGTTTTGCAATTTCAAACCCTCTCTTAACAGTTTTAAAAAAAAATTTAAATATTCCAGGGTATGTGAATCATTGAATGGCGTATTTTGTAAATTAATTTGCTGAATGAAATGCTTTGGAATTTTTAACATTCAAGAAAGTATTTATTGAAAATACTTTCTTAAATGAGTTATGTTAAAAAATTTCACAAAAGAAATGTGTGTAGAAAAGTATAATGCAAGCAACTATTGCTTGGTACTTTGATACAGTACCATGGACAGTCTAACCAACCAAGGGTGTAGTAAGCATTATAATATTAATCACGTGAATAGTCTTTCGAGAGGACTTTTAAAGTGATAGTGAGTCTCAAGGAAGGAAGACCCTAAAGCAGAGATCTCTCCTTGTAGCTGGGTTTGAGACTGGATCTCTTCGCTCTGAAGAGTGCTATCCAATCATAATACGACAGTGAATTCAAAACTCTGTAATTTGTAGCTTTTGGTACATTGATATTGCATAGTATAAAACTAAATGGCTAAGGTTGTTGGGAGGCATTTAAATACCGATACGCGAATAGACTTCCTCAAAACATTTCCCGAATAGTGGACTGTATTCACAAGTCGCAAAAGAGAAAACCAGAAAAATTCCAAACTACCCAGCCCAATAGATAAGTAAGCATAAGAAAAATATCGATTTTCCACTATTCAGCAGTGGCTGGTATCGAACCCGAAGCATTTTGTTCAGATGCATAATGTATGTCAAGTGAGAAGTCATTGCGCAGCCAAGAGACGAATTGAATTCATGTCTTTGATTATAACAATTATATAGTAAATCTTCATATTTTTAATGTCACATTTAATTGACAACTACATATTTTACAACAATTAATTTTTTAATGAATCATTCAAAGGAGAATTATTAATGTTTAGAATTCTATTCCTGGTTCATTCAATATTTATAAAAAAAAATCCTACATCTCTAGTTACAGAGAAACAGAGATATTAATTATCGTAAATGCCATAAATTCCATTTTCATTAGACTTCGCTGAGTAAAAAGACACGAAATCGATAAGTGTCACATCGAGGGTCGGCGAACCCCAAAAGTTGGTCTTTTTGCCATCAAAAAAGTAAAAGTCTATTTCTGACTAAAGACTCTGAAAGGGGGATTCCTGCAGCCCATTCAGACGGAAGGGGCTGTGATTCTTCCTTTCATTCCAATAAGGCCATAAACAAGAAGCTAAAAATACAGCTCTGTTTGATATTTCATGGAATGCAGTTAATGGAAAGAGGCTTCGATTTCTCCACGTTTTTATGAGGGCGCGCACAAAAGAACAAAATAAAGAAAAACAAACGTACAGTGATTGGCTGCTGTATTGGGAGGACTCAACTTTCTCTTTTGATAATATTTGAGGATGAATTTGAGATGATCTGACTTTTAATAAAAATTCCCGTCTAAAATATCACTTCTAAAAATAAAATCATCGACGAGTTATTGGTTTCTATTTCTATTTTTTTTTTCCAATTTTTTTTCTAATCAAAGCATTCTCTGTTGTTTATCACATTTAACTCAGTTATAAAGGATTAAATAATGAATTTTTTCAAGAAATTTCACAAATTCCTGATTTTTAATGACTACTATTAATTTGTTTTTTAATTATTAATAAAAGTTAACTACAATAAAAGTTAATAATAAAAATAATTTTTAATTCAAAAATATAAGAAAGTTTTTTCTTATGAAAGATGGAAGAAATATCTCTGACAGACGATCTTGTCAGAAGATGCTGAGGTAAACAGCGGTCAACAGGTGATATTTTCTGATCGATTAAAAAATATACGCAACATGTTTATTTCAAGCACAGAAAATTCATTTTGAAATTGAAACAAAGTATTATTTCCCAATAGTGGTGAGCTTAATTCACGATCATTAAATCTCTTCTCATTTTTTAAATACCCTGCTTTTAATGCTGCTTCAATCCTTAGTACGCGGTGGCCTGGTTGATTAAGGCGTTTGTTTTCGTTACTGGGAGATACAGTGAAATCGAATGCTGACCTGACCAAAGATCTTCGTGTTCACTAATGGAGACTTGAATGCGTTAAATATACGTTGGTCGCAATGTCCTCCATGTGAAATGATATCCCTGGCAATGATAGCTCCAATCTGGGATCTTCTGCTGGTCTCTGCTTCCAAATGACGAAAACCCACCCATTTTTGGGTAACGATGACACACTTACTGGTTGCTCCATAATATATGGCCATCACTCCCCCCCCCCCTTGCAGGGCTGAAAGGTGGAATATAGCAGTTGGGTATTAGAAATAAAAAAAATGCTGTTTTCTATAGTTCAAAAATTAATTTTTTAATCTCAATTAGATTCCGAAAAATCTAAATATTTTTATTTAATAAAAAATAAAAGAGTTGTTTTCTTGTGTCACAATGAAATACTTTTTCTTGTTTATAACGAATTACAAATATCATTATTAGTTCATCATTGCAGGACAAAAAGACACAGAGAAGTCTTGAGAGAATTCAGTTTATAATATGTTCCTAAAATTGGCATCAGTTTTAAAACTTTTACCTATAAGCAGTAATGCACATATTGTAAAAGTACCATCTGTTTTTACAATAAACATATCCATATTGTTATATTTCAAACTTCAATTAAAATGAAACAATAAGAATCTATAAGTATATTCAACAAATGGGAAAACTTGATAATTCACCTTTCAAACTTAATAATATAAAAATCATATGCAATATATAAATAACATAATTTTGTTATAATACATAGTCAGAAGATTTTATTTATTTTATTGATTGGATTTAGAAATTGGTTTTAGTAAATTAAGTTCAATCTTCTCTTTTGTGTATTTTATTCCAAATTTATCAACTCTAAAGATCAATTGATTCAAGTAAGTTTTCCATTGTTATAAAGAATAAATTTAAATTGTTATACAAAGGGTGGGAGTGATGACAACTTATACAGTGAAGCAACCAATGGGTGTGCTATCGTTGCCCAGAAAGTAGGTTTTCGTAATTTAGAAGCAATGGCCAATTAGGAGACCCGCAGACTGGTCTTACCATCCCCAGAGATATCACTTTACATGGAAGATACTGCCACCACTACATTTTTAACGTGCCCAAGTAGCCTTTAGAGAACACAACGCATCTTTGGTTGGATCGGGAATCGAACTCAATATCAACCTATAATGAGCACGAGTACCGTAATCTGTCAGGCCGCCTCGGCATCTCCCTAAATATATTAAAGCATAATAAATATTAAAAGAGTAATTACATCGAAGAATAATTTAATGATAAATATTTCCTAGTTATGGTTGTTTTGTGAATTTCATTGAAAAATTTCAAACGGATCGTACTTAGCTTTAAAATTCAAAAGTGCTCATCATCCTTATTAACTAATTTAAGAGTAATGCTGTTCATTTGTAAATAATACAATATAATTAAGTAGGAAAATCTAAAAAATTTAGGTATAATATGTTGTGTTGTCGAGGGATCTAATAATAGCATTCACACACACATAAAAAATAGCAATTAGGAAATTTTCTTACAAAATATAAAAATTATGAAATCATTGCTTTTTGGGTATCTTTACGAATGCTTTCTTTGACCACATTTCGGATTTATATTAAATAAAACTATGATGAATGACATGGTTTAATGAAAAAATTATAAACATTAAATATTTGAGACAATTTTTCTTTTTATATTTTTAGTTACGTTAATGCCATTATATTAGTTTGGAGAAAAATAAATTTATAATTTTTTGTGGGTGTCTGTATTGATCAATATCTCATTAAAAAATTGGATTTATGCTTTTCGATTATAATTTCAGATCTATGCTCGTTTGAAAATGACATTTCGCAGGAAAATAATATTTTCCTGTATTTGGATTGATCTATTCAGTTGTGTGCTGTAGAATGTTAAATGGAGGTAAATAAAGAGAAATTTGCTGTGCATTCGTAGTTTCTCTTTGATGAAGGCCAAAACACAAGTTAGTTGAAATTAGAGAATGATATTTATGATCCCCAAGTTGTAACTGACAACGACGTGTCATTTGGATTTCGTGAATTCCAGTCGAGTGGTTTTGATATCAGGGACGGACCTCACACAAACAGGCGCCTGTTGTCCAAAATATCGATTAAAAAAAAAACAGAAATGATCGAAGTGGCATTTTATGATTCCCCGGGAATTAAAAATCGTTTCTAAAATAATTTTAAAATAGTTGCACAACATGAATCTAAAATATGTTAAATGAAGCTCTGGAGTTTAAGTAAATATAAAGGATTTCTTTTTCGTCAAACTAATGTACAATAGATATAAACTAAGAAGTGTGCAAAAATTTTATAAAGACTTAAATGAATATTAATTAATTACTTATTTATTTTTCCCATATTACCAATTAATATCAAATCGAGGAAAGTTAAAATATTAAGAATGATTTAAAAAAAAGATTTTTCTGACTCCTGACACGAGACATTGATTTGCATTTGAATGCAGACAAAAGGAGGCCGTCGAACATAATTATAAAATGGGGAAGGGGAATAAAATTTATAAAAAAATCATTATTTTTAAAATGTGTTTGACTTTAAGAAATTATTTTAAAAAATAACTGCTCAGTTCTATTCGTTGAGAAAAAAATCTGGATGATAATAAATGAGGATACGTCGAAGCGAGTTGAGTGATTATCCCGGAAGAGTTCAACTGCGATCCCGGGAAAAAAGGAGACACAGAATGGGTGTACATTCAATTAAGACGAAAAAACAGTACACATTGTATTCAGTGTAGCGCGCAACTTTTTCTTCCTAAGATGGTATTTAAATGAATTTTTATAATACAAGAGAGAAAACTTTGATGTGTGAAGTGTCAGTTTTCATATAAATTTATCAAGCATTTTTGAATGTCCAATCGAATAATTTTTATGCGCCTTATGAGTGATTAGATTTAATTTGAATGATTTATTATTCCATTGAAGGCGTGAACTGCTAAATAAAAAAATTTACTGGATGTAATTATTTAAAAATTATTTACCAAAAATCTAAAACTAGATGCATTATAAAAAACTAATTAAGAACTCATGCAAGGGATGTAAATTGTAACGATAAACTAATTATCTTTCTCTGACTGAAACTCAATGAATTCGTTCAGTATAAAGTTTGAAAACAAGGTACGAATAAGTGTGGAGGCAAATTAACAATTTTAAATGAATTAAAATGATGTGAACTAAATTTCGTTAATAAAATTGAGATAAAAAAAAAATTTAACTTTTACTCATACTGAAATTAAGACGAAAGTAGCAAACTAGTAAACAGGAATTAATATATTTTCAACATCTATGATTCCGGACAACTCTATATTAGTTTTGGTTATAATTAATTTGTTTCGGTTAAAAAGTTTTCATAAGAGTAAATTAAAAGGCAAAATAAAACTCACACATTATTTTTAGTATTAAAATACATCAAAGGATAACTGTTTGCAATGAGTTACTTGCTCATTAAATACAACACCAATTCTGCATCAATGCTAGTTCGAATGATAAGTGTGTTCTAAATTGTAATAAAATAATTATCGATTGAGATATTTCACATTAATTTTCTTTCCAGAAATGATTACATGTGATTGAAACGTTTTAGAGACATTTGTTAATTATTCTCTTACACCCAAACTTAACATTAAGAAAATTCTTTGCATCAATAAGAGTTGATACAAAGAATACTACATAGAATACTTTATTAGCACAACTTGTTTATATTCACTGATAAAAATAAAACAGATTTAAGTAAAATTTATAAAATAATTAAAATTTTTACATAATAAGAATGAAAAACTTTTGTGCATATGTAGCCACGCGCTTACCCTTTGTGTGAAAGATATCTTCCACAAGACGGAATTCATGGAACGTGATGAAGTAACTTCAATAAATTGTACTGAACATTTAATATACCTAATACCCAGAGCCAAAGAGCGTAATCCAAATTTTATGCAGCACAAAATTTCCGGTATTCAATGAAGAAATTCTAAGACTAACGCCAAGGCATTCCCCATGGATTTCTGGGAAGGACATATTTTTCAGAGTGAAAAATCAGTGTAATTCTAGATAGAGCTTTAAAATATTACTTGAAATACACTTTAACTAAACATCGAAAGCTGTTGGAAATACTAACCTTCATATTGATTAGCATTTTGAATGGATTTTGCTGTGATTGCTCTCCCAGGGCACGAAGCCATGAACACTTCCAAGCACCCACATCGAATGAGGCTCATGTAAAAGACAAAATATCTCATTCCCATTGTTCTACAGGGGGAAATATAGAATCTGGGAGCTTCCCCTTAAGAAGCTTATTACTAAGTTATGATGATCATTACATATTAGTATTTGGGATCATGCTGTGTACAGACATTTGAATGACTTTTTTAAGACGTATACAATTATGAATTTTTGCATTCTTGAGTAACGTTTTGTTACTCAAGAAGGCAAAAATTCATAATTTGCATGCATCATCATGTCTTGCGACAGAGGAAAACTCACAAGCACCTACTTCTATGCATACGTACACAAAAGGCAGAGAAAATATGTCGGGAAAGAATCCAGTGCTGTCCACTCTGAAAATTATGGTCCGATCATCATGTTATCGTAAATACAATGGAAATACATTCTTGCCAATGCAGTGTCCAGAAAACTCCCAAGTACTCACCTCGATGGATGCAAAAGACAGTACAAAATTATTACACTGCTCAGCTATGGATATTTCAAGTTTCCGCATTGCAGAATCTTAAGGACTGGTCCAATATGAATTTAAATAGATGATACTGATAAATGCAGAATTGTTTTTTGTGCTCTAAAACAATGGGTACGACACACGAGCCCACTAAACACCGTTTTTGAGAAATGATTTATGCACGGTTGGTGAAACAGAAAAGTTAAGATGGGTGAATGTGGCTTATGTTGCAACGGATTCAGTTAACAGAGGCAGACAGCCAGAAACGACCTTATATAACCTTGAAATGCATAAAGAAAGCGGCAGGAGAGCCCTTTGTTGGGTGACCGCGCCCACTCTTGCTCATCTTGTTCATTGATTCAATCGGACACTGAAGTTCGAAACTTTATTTTCCTTATAACTAGTTAAATAGAATGTGTATTTTCCCTTTATGTTAGTTATTACAAAAGAAATGATTCTTTTGCAATAGCCTAATGTATAGGAGAAAGCTATCTATAAAAGAATTCAGTAGGCTGTATGCAAAGTTTGTGCAACAAAAATAGGATCTCCGTAAACAGAAAGAACATAAATTACGTAAAAATTGAGTGCATAAATGTATTCATAATTATATTATATTACTGAAATGACGGTCTTTCATAACATTATATGCAGTCAGAATAATGAATGGGGAAACATTATTTTATTCATTATGCATCTATTGTATTCGATTCTAAATGCAGACAAGTTATTAAATAATTATTGTTTGAGGATACGAGAGGAAGAAAGTATCCTGTTATACGAGATGCAAAAATAAGCAGTCGAATGAGAATTAACTATCTGAGATGGGTTGTAATCGTGGAAATTATATTGCAAATCAACGGTATTAGCAACTAATTTGAAATGCAATAATAGAATGTCATCATCTCGGAATGATTACCAAAGTTTAGTTTTTTTCCATTTCCCTTTTTTTATGAAATGAATATTCCACTGTTGCATTTCAGTGACTGAAATAATGTTATTACATGTTTATTCATATATTTTTATAACAGTGAAATCTATATAATTTAAGGCCGTGATGTCCAATCGAGGAAAAATGTCACTTTTATCACCAAGAAGTAGTGGGTTTGATGCCTGACCCAAAGGAAGGATTCAGTGCTAAGGGTCCTATGGACATTTAAAAGTCTTCTTCTATAGTTATGGCATGCCATTTTAAGTGATGCTGGAGAGTGGCTCAAACTATGAGGTGTCTGCTGTATTTACAAACACTCCTAAAAATCACTAGGTAGCTGGAAAAGTGTTGCAGCCTAACATATTCTACCTAACTTATTCTAAAGTATTAAAACTGATCAAAACCGGCCAAAGTATTTGCTTCCCTTCTTCTCTGAATCAGCAGTCGATGCTTTTGGTAGGTGTTTCCGGCTACATATTTCTATTGATTGAAACCCATAAGCATTTGCAATGGTCAAGTGATGGGGTCGACATCCGAGCTAGGACCTTCTTCAAACTACCAGACCACATCAATACATTTTACACATTATACTTTACGTGTATACTCTCTGCCGTCTACAATGATCAGGTATCGAACTTGGTATCTTTCGGAAACGACCTATTTCGAATGTTAGTCATGGTTTGGATCAATAACGCTTCATTGGATTAAAATTCTTATTGTTTTCTCTCTTGCTGCTTTTTAAATTTCATGAGTTTTAATGTTACTAAGCAGAAAAAAATTACATGGAAAATGAGGATATATCATTTACTGAAATTTCATTTCCTATCTCTTATGTCGAATGTATCAATATTTCAATTTTTCTTCTTTTCTCTTCTTTGTCAATTGAAAAGGTTCGTTGAACATTCAGTTTTATTGCTGCCCCACAAGGAAAAGGCAGAGAAAATGGAATTTTGTTAAATTTGTACCTAAGACTGACACATTTTCATCGGCGGTATGCAAAGAATTTCGTCAATTTAAGGAGTTTCATTGGAGAGATGTTGCTCTCCCAGAGAACTTAATTTCTGGATCGTTGCCAAATTTTTTTTAGCTATGTCCCTACCCGGAAGTAAGAATTCGCAAGAGATAAATGCGACTTTTCTATTTGTATTTATCAACCCTTTTTCTTGGGTCGTTCGTATGCAAATGCTATGAAAAGTGCTGCCCCTTCTGCTCATAAATTTTACATTTTGTTCCGTAACAGTTTTCCAATTTTTACATGATCGAAAATTAATGATAAAGTAGGTATACCTCTCGCTGAAATTTTTATGTTTAGGCAAATGAATTGCTTTAATTAAAGAATTGAAAATATCTGAAAAAATGTCTATAACATTCTGAAATGAAAACTTAAGAGAGAGATTATTTTTATCTTTATAATTGTATTAGCTAATAGCGCGACGCATGACAAATAACGACAATATATAACATAAAATGATAATCTAATGATAATCGGAAATCAAGTAATTTAATGACAGAAGCGTTAAATTACTAGATAACCTGTATGTGACACTGTCACATGACACAGGTCGTTGATACAGGTCGAGGATGCGAAGCTACTGTGATACATCTCCCTTTGATCACTTCTTTTGATGAGAGCTGCTAAACACAATAAAATGTCCCATCAGTTTTAAAGATGATCAAGGGACGAGATCGACATCTGCGATGTCATCCATCTTTCTGTTTTATAATTCTATAAATAGACATTGGATTCTTCAAAAGTATTCCTTTTCTTTTGTTTTCAGTGAAAGTTCTGTTGTTTGCTGTGATGAGGCATGATGTTGAGAAAAATATATTCATGATAGTAAAAAACAAAAGCATATGCATTCAAATAACAAAAAGATATCGACCGTGAACACTTTCGCACAAGCAAAGATGCATCTATTGATATGTACAAATGCCATACAGAGGTTTGACTTCATTATTTTATGAGTACCTTCATTATGAAAACATTAAAATGGGCTAAATATTTTATATAGACTATTATCATTAAATTTGTCTATTTTATATAAAATATTTTCATTGATAATAATATTTCAAAATTATAAAAACAAACAGTTATTACGGACATTATTGGTTTTATCTCAAATAAAAGACACTTTCTTTGGTATAAAGTCGTTCTTAAGAGACAAATAATTTTCCTTTTACTCAATAAATGGAGAGAAAACACAACGAAGCCCTGTGAGATCTCACATCGGAAAACATCTTTCATTTTTATATTCATGACATTTTTTAAATTTCCTGTAATGAAAAGCGTACATACCTATGGGAATTCTATGAAATTATTTTTTAATAATTACCATTGACATACAGAATTTTTGTTTCAAAATAAAAGTGTCCTCGTTTAGAAAAAATGTCAAAGGAAATGTCTTTGTAGAGTGTGGGGGGAAAGGTCAATGTACTGGTAAAATTATGATAAAATATATAATAAGGAAGAGAAATCCTAAAATTTGCTTTATAAGTGAAAAAAAAACAATATTCAAAGCTTAAGGTTATTTATTTATACAAGAGAATTTAGAAACAATTTACAGAAATGGAAACAAAGTAATTTATTTCTCCTTTTATTAATATATTTAATAAAAACTAAAATGGTTCATTATTAAATTTCTAGAAAGTTTATGTTTATTATTTACTTCCTCTTCCGCATTTTTAAGGAAGTATCCCTATTTACTTACATTTCAGAAATCGAAAACACCCTACATGTACAACGAAAAACAATTAGGAAAAAATAAAAGAGCTGTAGCAATTTTGCTTCAATGTTTTTCAATATAAAATGCGTGCTTACGCAGACGCTTTTGTATAATCATTCAAAAAGCTGCGAAAGGCTGAGGAAATTAATTAGTTCAAAACTTCACCGAAATCCCCTGCTTTGCCAATATAAACAACGAATCAATAAACACTCGAAAAATTAGAAGATACAAAATTTCATTTAAAACTTTCCCAACGTGTGTAATCTGCTCAAAAGCAGCGGCGGATGAGGAAACGAATATTGTTTTCTTATTTACTTAAAAGAAAAAGGACACATCTTTAGATAGAAATTAATGATTCCGTAAAAAAAAAATTATTATTGTCATGCATGTGTAAGAAACTTGCATTGGTCAATAACCCTGTAATTTAAAGACTTCCTTAATTTCAACCTTAATATGATGA
Organism: Latrodectus geometricus; assembly: GCA_026290005.1. Classification (NCBI taxonomy): domain Eukaryota; kingdom Metazoa; phylum Arthropoda; class Arachnida; order Araneae; family Theridiidae; genus Latrodectus; species Latrodectus geometricus. Next base: position 67,380 of record JAPDSC010097265.1, on the reverse strand, counting down.
AATAATGGAATTCTTAATGATAGCTCATAACGATACATTTTTGTAAGTTACACCAATTTCTAGTTACCATCTATCTTATTTAAAAAGCGAAGATATTTAAATTGGTTGCAGTCACTTCAAGTTCATTGTGGCTTATGTGGGATTTCCCTTTTCAGAGTACAAGTGTTCGTGGGTTCGATCCCATCTCTTGTTGAACAATACTGGGAGGGTCTTCATTTCCTGCACACACGTTTGTTTGAGAGAATGCCTGGTGAGTTTTCTGATTTTCTTTCTTGTGACTCGTGAGTAACACAAGTCCTGCTGGAAAGCAATTTATTGCGGGTAGTAAAATGAATTACAAAAATATCTTCTATTCGTCTTGAAAATGTGTGGTAGACACTTTGTACACAATACACATTATATTGTACACCCTACAATGTATTAAGGATCTCCCAGTCACTACCGATCACGTGGAATAGGGCGGTTGCATTTATGTTTTCCACGAGCCTATTTGTTGGGCATTTTCTGAATTTTTCGATATATGATGACGTTTCATATTATAGCCGCAGTGGCCTGATTGGTTAGGGCACCATTCTCATTATTGAAAGGCAGTGAATTCAATACCCAGCTGAACCAAAGATTTGTCGTGTTCACGAACAGCGGCACTCTCAATAGATCGTGGTCACAATGTCCTCCAAGTGAAATGATGATACTTCTTGGGATGGAAAATCAAGTATTAAGAAATCTGCATGATCTAAGCTTCTATATTATGAATACTATCCCCCAGATGATTCCATCTAAACAGTAGAGCCCAACTCTGGACAAGGTAACAATGCAATGGTCCAATGTTTAGGTTCCCAAAGACAGTCCAATGGATACCAAAATGATTTTCAACTGTTGATCTGCCTCCATATGATGTCAATTATGTAGGCCAGGGTTTATTAAATGAAGAAGAATTTTTTCGTTCCATTTCACACATCTGTCAGAGTGAATGCTTGAACGTGTTCCTTGTTTTTCCTTAGAGACTAGTCAATATCGCTTATTACCTATGAAAAGTTTTTCTCGAAACTAACACTCGGCAGATGTCAAAATTTCAACAGTCATCCCGTTCGTTACTTGATGTCAAAGTGACTTAACTCAAAATAGCAATGGCTTCTCCTTTCACAGGGATGCGGATGGTGCACCTAATAAAAAGTAGTTAACTATACAATGCATATTCATCATAAATAAAATAAATTCCCATGTTTACTTAGAGACATTTTATTAGACAAGTACACATAAGATCTGGAAAGCATTCGTCGACAGATAAAATATACTTGAAATGAATCTCATTAGCATTAACTTCTGTTTCCACGTAAATGACTCATTTTTCAGGAAGAAGAATCTTCCTCAACCCTGAGTTTTCCTGAACTCTTTTTCAAACTTTCACATTTTGAATGAAATATTTTAAGGCCTTGGTATAAAAAAAATGCAGACGTTCCTGCATAAACATCTCTTTTTTATCAGGAAGCCAAACAGATGCTTAAAAAGTTGTTTTGTGTAACAGTGATTTAATTTCGTTTTCAAAGAAATTTTAAAGCAAGTCTGTGGCAAAAAAAAAATTGAAAAGCCATTCATGAAAGAACCCCGTTAAGATTCATCTAAAAAATTAGCATCTATCAGCATAAGAAGTTTATTCTTCATGATTCGGAAAGTTTTACCATCATTTTGATGAATACTAAGGGAACAGTGCCGTTCGGTGAGTGAAAATTATTCAGATAAATTAACAGTTTGATAATCTGAATTATTAGATTGGGGAAAAAGAAATTCCATATTTTTTCGTTAGGCGACAGTAATGACCTCTTAAAGCATCAACTTCTGATTTATAATCTTTGGAAATGTGATATTTTGCACTAAAAAATATTTTTTTTTTGGTCCATTCTGTTTTAAGGTACAAAGTGTTAAAAATGGAAATCAACAATGAACCAGGCGGCTAAAATTGTGAATGGTGTTTATGGTTCTAATATTGTAACTGCCAGGAATGTGCTATTTTGGTTTCTTCAATTCCATTCAATTACTATTGCATGATTTAAAGATGCACCTTTTAACTCGTATTAGCAGTCGTTGCATTGCCAGGATCTTAAGATGGACCTTAAAACAGTTTGATACCTTTTATGCTAAACGAATCTGAGAAAAGTTACATAAATTTTGCATAAAAATAATGGATTTCTTTTTCCTTAACCGAATATATTCAAAGGAATTTTATTCAAACAATGATGGGTTCTTTTCTAACTCCCTGGAAGGGGAAGCGGAGGCAGCTTGGGCTCCTGATGAAGTAGCTCAATATCCAGTGAGTGCATCAAAAGTGAAATTGTATCTATGATCTCGTTTTATTTTGAGCTAACCTCCAGAAATCGAAGTCGATGACATAATATCTTCAAAACCTAGAAATAGACGCTTAAATTCTTATTTGTAATCTATGTTTCATTTCTTTGCAGTAGGCGTAAAAGTCATTTATTTCTTTATAACTGAGCATTATGCAAGTTTATTTTGATAATTTGTCATAAAATAATAATAGATTACGGCACGTAAAACCGGTGCGTCGTACGATATTGCATTTTTTACAATGATTAGTTTATATTCGTATATCACGTTTTCAGCAACAAACACAATGCGTGGGGCCCATATTGTTTGAAACGACAGTGAATTTGATTTCTGAATTCTGGAGGAGTTTTATTCAAACTTTTTGGAAGAGAAGTTACTTTCAGCAGTAGGAGAGGCCGTGGTGGCCTGGTTGTTTAGGGCGTCGTTCTCATTACCAGAAGGTTGTGAGTTCGAATCCCGGCTTCACCGAAGATTCGTCATGTTCACTAAAGGCGGCTGAGGCACGTTCAATAGGTCGTTGTCGCAATGTTTTCCATGAGAAATGATACCTCTGGGGGTGACAGGTCACGTATTGGGGAGCCTTCTGCTTAGTTCCTGCTTCTAAATGACGAGGTTGCTTCTCTGGTAGAGCACAAGTCAGGGATAGGTACAGGGAAGCATGCTGGGACAATAACAACAACTTTCAGCAGTACGGTGCAGTGTACCACGGATCAGATCATGATTGTCCTACGTGCAGAAAATGTTCACATCAGAGAAGACTATCTGCTATAGTTTGTGGTCTCCTCGATTATTTGACCTGTCCACTTGTGACTTCTACTTGTGGGTACGGTCTAAAAGAAGAGAATGCGAAACAAATCCATGCATAATTGAAGAACTCAATATCACGACCCAGGATATTCTCAAGGACATCAGAATACAAGAACTAACAAAAGTACGCATAACTCTTCGCAAGCCTTAACACGTGTGTGAAGAGGGTGGAGGGCACCTACAGTTATCCTATTCAACACACTATATTTTATTTTATGCGTTGATGGCTGCTTTTAAGTGTCTCACCCCGTACCTTCATCATTTCAATAATGAGCTTTTATTCAACACACCCTACAGAAGATATGATTTATACCCCCCCCCCCACACACACACAGTGGATAGTCTAACAATCGAAAGCTATTACAAGTATTTCAACATTTGTCACGTCCTTAACTCTCGGAAGCACTTTTCGATGATAATACGATTCATTTACATGATTCGAAAACTCCCAAGCACTCACTTAAGAAAACAAACAAAGTCCGATGTTTATTTTTCGTTTCTTGACAGTAGTTGAGATGGTAGCTCCCCTCGGAGGAGAGCAGCTCCGCTCTTTTGGCAGGGAATCCCGTTGATCCTATGTTTTATTGATTTCTGATTCAGCTCAGAATTTTTTCAGAAGAATCTCAGTTCTGCACGGACATTTGCTCTCGGACTCCTCTGCTTTAAGTGCTTTGGTTCATGTTTGAATAAGTTCATATTATTAATTTTATCCACTTATACGTGTCTTTTACGTCAGATTCATCGGGAATAAATAATGTACAAGTTGAAATGCTATGTACATCCTTGTAACTTTTATTTATAATGAACGAATAAAATATTTAAATTCTGGACCCTGACAAATGAGAGCTCCCAAAGATTTTCTTTGAGGCGGCGAAAATTAAAATCCCGCATTTTCAACTTGCATCAAAATTGGAGCTCTTTGAGGAGGATCACATTTCTTGTAATAGGAAGGAATCTTCAGCCGTGTATAAAATTATAGCCGTGTGTCACATGACCACGACATCAAGACATTTTAGAGGAGGACGACAGAGACAGGTTTCACGATTTAAGATGACAGACGTTATCATTTTTGTGAAATATCCTCCTCTTTCGCTGACATTTTGAAAAATGGCTCTTCCTTCCGGGTACAGGATGATGGCTCCCAATGTTCAGACTCTTTTAACTAATAATCGCGAAGTAATTGTATTATTAATTAAAATTTTAATCAATTAGCTCGTTTAAAAATTATAATTTCGTAAGAAAATTTTAAAACAAAAAAATACGGAAGTTATCTGAGAAAGCGATCTATTTTTTGTTGCTTACTTTTCAGGAAAGTTATTTCCATTTAAAACTTTATTTTATGGTGGGACGTGGTGGTCTCGTAAGGAAAAGCATTGCTCTCGTGCCCGAAATACATGAGTTCGAAGCCTGACTCAATGGAGGATGCGTCGTGTTCAATGGTGAAGGCACGTAAAATGCTTGTCTCAGTTGCCTTCCATTGGAGTCAAAAGTGAGACGCTGGTTCAGGTGTCAACCTCATCACTTGACGGTGATTCAAAATGACAAGGCAATTTGCTGTGTTGAGAGGATTCTCAATTATTAAACAATCGGAATTGTATAACAAATAAAATCAATATGATGGGTAACAAATTTGTGTAAATAATGTGCTTTTCGCTTTTTTTTTCATATGTGAGTATGTATATATTTTTTTTCTAATGGCTAGCACCCTTGAGCAAACAAGGAAATTATCCCATTTGCCGCAACAAGGCCGGAAACTGCTACTCATTTTAACGTTACCCGGTGGGCACCTGTGAACCAAGTCACAGAGTTATGAGTAGCATCGCCCTCGCCAAACCACCACACACCCATTTATAGGGCGGGCCACATTGATCCATCATCTGAGAAAAGGACAAGAAACACAGAGAGAGAGAAAGAGAAAGTACATCCATGCCCGAACCGGGATTCGAACCCATGTCCTCCCCATACGTTGTCAGTTACGCTAACCACTAGGCAGGTTAGGTGGCATATGTGAGTATATAACCTTCCTTATTCTTAAGAAGTTAATTTCATTTTGGCAATTTTTCAATTTATTCATAAATAATTGAAAAACTGCTAAAATGAATTATTTCTGCGTCATTTAAGTATGTATTTTCGACAAAAAAAAAGAAAAAGAAATTATGTTTCTAATGAAAAAAATGTTACACCAATTTCAAGATGTGACACCTATATATTATAGAAATATATGTTGAGAAAAGAGTTTTGATAAAGTATGTTTTCGTTCTATTTTCATTCGTAAATAGAAATAATTGTTATCGTTAATAAGTATATATTATATTTATAGATTTTTCTCTATATGTATTCTCAAATTATATTTTATCACCATTCCAAAATACATATATCAAGTGTCTGGCACATTTTGATGCTTAATAACCTATAAAACAATGCAGACCGATTAAAGCGAATGTCATGAATGGTTAGATTAAAAGGATTTCGTCGACCGACTTCCATGGATGCGCCTACCGTTGCACTAGACAGTGGATTCCACGACAGATATAGGAAAACATGTCAGCTAATGCAATTGTAATCCTATCTTTTAGGTCACTCCTGTTTGACACTTTCAGCAGACGACGTTCCTTGCGAATTCCAAAATGAAAAAAAATGTCCAGCTGTGTTATATGAGGTTATTTGAGTGTGTTTATTTCATATAGGGATGAATCCATCGAATCGTAAAATCTTTAACGCAGACGATAGAAAATACGCTCATACTTAGAAAAGGAATTTCCAACAATTAAAATTCCTGCAAACGGTATTTACTTAATGTTCCCATTAAGAAATCTCGCAAATGATAATTACAATAGAAAAGTTATTCAAACTGAAGAAAATAATTTTTGAGGCGAATTTCGATTCTTTAAAAAATATGATTTATTCTGTTCAAAATTAAAATATTTTTGCTTAGATCTTCACTATTTCAAGGTTTAAGCATTGAAATGGGTTGGATATTTTATTGACATCGTGCTTAAGCAAAATGAAAAGCAAAAGATCTTCAAATGCATACAACTGAGTACTTAAAAAATGGGAACGCATTCATTTTTTTAAAAGTAGTCAATTTAGACGACAATACTCACCTCAAAAAGAAAACACGTAGCAAACGATATTTACAAAAAAAGTTATTCAAGGAAGAGAAAGAAATTATTATGGCTATTTTCAAGATACGCATATGATATGTAAGGAATTTATTCCATTCGAATTACACAAATTTCAATAAATTAAGATCTAAAATTGGAAATTTACTGTCACTAAGACAAAGATATATTGCACGAAATTTTTGGAATGTTCAAACTATTGGAAAACTTACTGTCGCTGCTCTTCTTCCCCGAGGAGCCGGGACTTCTCTTGGAGCGACCGCCCTTCCCCGGAGACACCTTCGAAGGAACTTCAGCTGCAGAAAAGAAACAAAAATTAAAATCAACTTTTGATACAGGGAAAGAAACTTTAAGCAATAATTCATTTTATCGCTTTTATCATTGCATTTCAGAATCAATGAAAAAATTAGCTGCAATCAATTAAGAAGTCAATTTTCCTGGCAGGAGAGAATGAACTATTCCACTGAATGAAGGTTATTTCAAGTTCAGAAACAAATTGTTTCAGTTGATTTTCATTTCAACTGTAAGATCATCTTTAACAGATATTGAAATTGAAATGTAAATGATACTTTTAGTTTCTTGTAATACATTACAATACAACGAAACCATCATTCTACTTTCGTAATAACTTAAAGAAGGATACATGCTTTTATCAGTAAAACATTTTCTTTAATATTTGTTTTTATGCCAATTCACTTTATCGGTCATTAAAAATGTCACACAACCAACAATTGTGGTAAACAAAAATTTATAAACCACATATCCATCCACACACATATTAAGAAAATGATTGAACAGTCATCAAACTAAAAATATATAGAATAGGAAATTTAAATTTTATGCGAGGAAATTATTTTTAAATCTATTAAAATTCTCATGCATTTATTTAACAACCGTATTTTTTTAATTTTAAATTAAAATATTACAAATAAGACATGGGTGAACTTATTTTTATGAGAGTGAATAGATGGTCAGTTTCCGTGCTTCAACGCAAAATCTAAACTTTTCATTGATTCTAAAATATTCATAAAAATAACATAACCGAAAATTATAACTTGATGTAAAATTTTTAGCTATTAAGATTTTGTATGTATATGTATACATATGTGTGTGTGCGTGCTTGTATAATATATTCAAATAGCGACACATGGGGAAAAATATTTTAACAGCTCATAGCGAGATTTTTACAAGGTAAAGAGAATCTCGCAGTGAGTAAGCAAGTGGTGGGCAGCGATCGTTCAGAAGGGGTGTTGTAGTCCACTTTTTGAAAACAACCCCAATCAATAATGCGAAACACATGGGCGACCTCCTTCAGGAAAGGTAAAAATATCGGCCACTTGGGTTGAACTTCGCCTCTCTGACTCAGATGGAAGGAAAACAAAACACTCAACAAATGGAATGCAGACCTCCCTTATTTATCTATTGATAGTTTGAAAGATGTGAAGTCCTCTGCACATTTCCCAAACGGAAAAAAAGTATTTCGTGTAACTTTCTTATTCTTTTGAAAGAATCAGTATTTCAACATTCAAAATGAAAAACTTGCAATATTCATCTAATAAGTTTAAGAATAACATTCAAAATTGTAGAAGAATCATAACAGATTAAGGACAATTGAATCCAACATAGAATTGATTGGATCATCATTATTTATTTGTTTTAAAGAACAAGTACTGAGTTTATGCATTAACAGTTAATTTTAGGATTCTATTATTAAATAATATAAATCAGGATCTTTAAGAGCACTCAATTTAATATATATATATATATATATATATATATATATATATATATATATAGTTTTAATTTCATAATCACTTAATTCCTAGATATTTTTAAGTATTTATAATTAATTTATCTGTTAATATAAATACCGAATTTATAAGCTTTAAGTGCTTCTTTCCTCTTTTATGATTATAAATCCCGAATTTTTGATTTCACAAGCACTTAATGAACATGTTTAAAATCATGAACATCAAATTAAAGATTTTAAGTACTTAATTTTTTATGATTGTGAATACTTAATTTATGTAAATATTTGGTGTAACATTAGGCAATTTTTTTCTTTCATAGCATTAAACATTTTTAGACATTAAAATTCCCCAAGGGGATGCTATTTTAAATGTAATATAATCATAAATTCATTACTATTATGTTTTAAAAAACAACAGCATTATTTTCTAAAATACTTATAATTCTTTAGTCAAAAAATGTTTACACAAAAGAGTCATTTGTTCAATTTAACTCTATAAATCGAACAAATGTGATTAATCGAATAAACTTTACAATTTTTTATTTGTATGCTATATTTGTATATGTACTCGTCTACATATATACAAATTTGTGCATTTTGATTTATCACTATGATGTTCTACTTTTTGCAGTGAAGAAATAATGAAATATTCACTTAATCAAACAAAATTTTTATATAAAAAAATTGTGCCAAAAACTAGTTTAGGAAGAGAAAATTTATATTTTAATTACAGCAAATGAAGAAAAATCATTCCATCATTTTCAATAGGTATTTTCTTTTCTTCGATAAAATGTTATTATTACATAAAAAGATGGTTGTCAACAGCATCGTAGCATTTTATTTCTATTCTATTTGTGAAATGATTTACCAAATACAAATCTTTTTTCCTATTTAGTTTTTATTTTCTTGTTGGAATAGGCTTTCCTTTCAAAATTATCTGCTGTGTAAACGTAGTTCATTTTTTGCATGTTGATCAAGTAGCTTAAAAATTTCTTCTAAGGAAACTTAATGTTATTTACTGGATGAGAGAGAAAGAGAGAGAGACTTCTCAAAGAAGCAATTTTTAAATTGTTATTCTTTTAAATTTTTTTTTCTAATAATTGAAACGAAACAAGTAAGCAATTGAAGCAAACAATGGCATAAAATTAGACATTCTTAACTAAGAGAGATTCTTACAAATATTTTTAATAAGCAAAACTAACACTGAACTACAAAATTAAGAAATTACCCACTGAACAATTTTTTGAAGAATGCGAAATTTTTCTTCAAATAAACTATCGAAAAAACATCTATTTTAAAAAATAGAAAATTGGGTGATGTACATAACAAATGTTATTTATTCCTCATTTAAATAGCATTTTTATTGCATCTAAAAATGATTTAAATTTCAAATTTTCCATCGAGTCGCGGGTCAATGGCATTAAAGTCTAGAAGGGATGCTTTTGTAGGAAAAGAATTCGTAACAGAGAAATATTCAATTTATAGGAGCCCATTTAAATACAGACTGCATACAGAGTGGGATAACTTGATAAAAATATTTATAGAAAATTATTTTATAAAGAAAATGTTATCTATAGAATGGTGTAGAGAAAAGTGAGTTTTACTTAATATTCATTTGCATTTTGATTTGAAATTATATTGGGGTGTTCAGAAAATAATTTTGTTTTTTAAGGAAATGAGACTGATGGGTTTTTGATAGGGAATAAATATTGAATTAAATTATGTAATTTATTACAAAAATAATCACTATGTATTCGTAAAATAATCAATAATGTAATATTTTATTGATTACATAATGATTATTTTAAGGGTTTTCTAACTTGAAGTAAAAGTTATAGAGTAAAATTAATTCTAGAACAATGCGCAATATAGTATTACGACAAAACCCAATAGTATATAATAATAGTCAACAGTATGAAATATTTATCATAATTAAATAATTTCTATATATATCCGCATACGAACACATACATTAGTATATATATATATATATATATATATATATATATTTATTTAATATATACGTATAAACATATATACACTAATTTTGATTAACATTAAAATCAAATAATAACAAATTAATAGTATAAATACTTTTACATAAAAAAACATACATAAAAAATATTTTATTGAAAAAGGAATCCGGAAAAGATTTTTTAAGCAATTAAAAAAAAAACGTTTCTACTAAGAACAAAACGTTTCTAAACGTTTCTATTAAGAGGAGTCCATCAGAACACAGAAGAAAATATTTAGAAAAAAACAAAAGAAAAGTACAATAGAAATTAAAAACAAGGAAATTGCGGAAATGAAAATATTGAGAAAATGATTGAAAAAAAAAAAAAAAAACGCCCTTCTCCCTAGAGGAGGAAGGACAAGTCAAAAACACACATCTAGAATTTCTTTCTTTCCATAAAAAATATAGAAAGCAAATAATACTCCAATGAACTACTCCTGAAACGTTGAAGTAATGAAAAAAAATGAAACATTTAATCTAATTATAA
>JAPDSC010097265.1:32420-56457 GCA_026290005.1 Latrodectus geometricus | reverse complement strand
TATATATTACAGCAGACAAACTGCCAGAAGAGATGCAGACAACTCAGAGTTACATAGGAGAATGTCGGAGTTCCTAGGTGACTTCTAATTCCATGTACTGAGAAAGATTGCCTTTATAGTAAAATAAAATCTAAAATACAAGAGAAAGAAGGACCCATATTACAGCTGAAAGAATGTTTGTTACACCAATAGAAAAGCGTACGTATCCTGTTTCAGGTATCGAACTCGCTACCTTCGGCGGAAAATGAAACTGCCACATTATGATACTTTTACTGCGAAGAAGAATAACAATGTACGTGGTGCAGGAGTCGATCGCTGCATGTGGAAGTCCCGGGATTTCTCCAGCAAGGATCCATGTTTAGAAATTGTTGAGGCTATCGAAGAAGAGTTTGAAGCTCCACCTGCACTGTTCAGAGGACATTTCTGACCAAGCATTCCGAAGTGATTCCCAACTGCACCTCTCTTCTGCTTTGCTTGCAGTCACTTGTTGCATATGAAGTCTGATTAGACTCGTACTCACAGCTTAAAATGAATCATGAATCACCATAAATATTAAAACTAAGGTGGCATTCGAACGTAGGACTAGTTGAAACAGAGTTTTAACAATTTTTTTGCCCGTAAGTCTCTATACATTCTAATATTTGTAAGGGTTTAAGGGGATACTCTACGCACATATATATAATGCATATATATACACATATTTATATACATGCATATATATGTATTTATGTGTGCCTACATAATATTACTAATAAAATACTTCAACATCAAAAATTGTAAAAAAACGAAAAGAAACATATGCAAAAAAAAAAATTTAGTGCCCAGAAATATCTAATATTTGAATACCTCTAGGGATGTTTCTACCAGTCAAATAATAAATAAAATATAACAATGTTTGAATATATTATAGAAAAGTAAGGAAATTTCAATGTAAGAGGAGGGAAAAAAATTGAAAAAGTTTGAAAGAAACAGAACTTCACATAAAATTCCACCTTACTAGCAACAAAGGCGAAATAAATTCCAGCTTCCTGTTTTGGAAAAAAAAGTATTGTATTCTTCGATTCCTGGAGGAATACTCCTTTTCCATGGGTTTCAAAGAAATAGGTTAAATGGAACGTTGATATGGGAAATGCACGCAGACTGCCGATAGGGCCTAACACAATAAAATGACTGCTGCGCTACGAAAGAGAACTAAAATTTGTTGGTTTAGGAACCCGGAAATAGAACAAGAATTTTTACTTCCTAGATATTTAAAAAAACAAATAAACAATCAATCTGGGAAACACAAATGGAAAAATATTGTTATTCATGGGAATATTATTTAAATAAACTTCATATATACAGTAATATATTCTTGTGACTCAACATAGTTACGATAAATTATGTGGTATGTCATTTTACTGTATTATATGGTATGTATGCATAATGTGATGTATGGCATTTTATATCTATTGAAGAAATTCTGGAAAGATTTTTCATAGATATATATTCATATCGCACGAGGGAAGAAACCCAGAATACTTCCAAGCACTCACCCCAACACATGTGTCTGCCTGACAAATTAGTTTACATTATAATTCATTAAAGTTGGATATTGTAATACGTTTTTGACTGTTAATATTCGTTGATCGAAACCATCCCGACTACCATTCCAACGCGCATGCATGAAGAAGGTCACTTGTTGGCAAGACTCGGGTATCGAACACTGAACCTTTTGTTCTGAAAAGCTTTGTCTTGCCTCTAGGTCGTCAAGAATCCAATAATATATTAAGCTTTTTGATAACACCAGGAAGTACGGTGGAAAAAAAATTGTATTGTGTGCGAAAAGAAACAGGTTCAATACTTTACCCAGCCGAAGGTAATTATTAAGTGGACTCACCAATGCTAAATTATGCGGCACAAATAATGCATGCAAAAATAAATATTATGCAGGATTTATTATGATGTGCAACAGGAATCGTTACCAGCTTAGGAATCATTCTCAAACCTTGTTCTTGATTCAAAATGATTAGGAGTTCGTTTTGCAAAAGTAGCGGAATAAACAACGCAAAAACTTACATAATTATATTTTTCCATTTTTAAAATGCTTTTTTAATTAATTTGTTTTTTAATTTAAATATTAGTTTTCTTCATTCAGAATTTAAATTAATATCACTTTCAATCGGTATTTTGATATTTCTTCTATTGGACGTTACAATAACATCTCCTGCAAGCAAACAAAGCCTTAACTATGAATCTCCATCAAAAGGCGTAAAAAAGTGCATTTCCACTGGTTGTCGTTAAGAAAGACAAATGCTTTAGAGAAAAGTGTGAGTCTGGAAGTGCAGTCTATAATTTGTGCTGCAGAAAATGGATGGAGCACAAGTGTCCAAAAATACATTTATAACATTTTCTGGAAGCCGTCAGCAGTTTTTGTCTTATCAAACCATTGAGTGGTCAGTGAACTTCTTCAAATGGCACCCATTTCATTAAAATTGTGTAGATAAGCATAAACAAATAAAACCATGACATCTTAAGAATCAAGATTTTAGTTCTTTTGCTATTTATTCATATCGTTTTCTTACTTAAAATAAAAAAAACATACAAAATCAATTTTTCGTATAACTTTTCATAAAGTCATTATAAATAAAAAATGCTTTTTAAATTAATAATCTTTTTGCTTTTTGAATGATTCATAATATCGTTTGTTCGCCAATGTTTACTTCATTTTCGAGTAAATATTCAAACTAAACGAACTGTTCCTGAATTTCGTGTACTCAAAATAATAGTACAAACATCCTCCCACTGCGACTGCAATACTTAAGTGACTTCGAATAACGAATAGGCTAACAAATAAAAGGTGCTGTAAAATTGTTTGTAAACATTTCTTTTGTAAAGTATTTAAAAGGATCTTTTCATTTATAGAGTGAGTCTCATTTAAGCATCGTCATAGAAAAAACGTGGAAAATTTAAGGGTCCCATGCCGGGGGTGTTAGTAATATATATATATATATATATATATATATATATATATATATTTCATTTACAGTAGTTGTCTCACCAATAACTCCAGACTTTCCGTCCATAAATAAAAGTTTAAATAATAAAATTCTATTTCACTGAATCCACAGGAAATGGAAAGTGTATTTTGAAGTTATGGAAACATCTATGTCTGGTGAAAGAATCGAACTCATGGACTTTTGAACTAAAAACACGTGTCACTTAGTCAGCCATTTGCTCGGCTTTCCATCACATGCATTTAAATAAAACATATAGTTTACATTTTTACTCCGTCGTTCACAGAATTTTTCATATCAAACTTCTATAAAATTTGTACTTATTGTGTTTCTTGTTTCACGAACAATGATAAATGAATCACCATAAATCAATTTAAAGTTGAAATTTGTTTTGTTAAGAAATAAAAATTATAGAATGAAATCACTGGAAAAAATTAAAGTGTGAGCAATTGTGCCCATTTGGCGACATTTCTATTGATCGGTCTGCTTTTACTTCTTTCCTAACCAAAATTATCACCGAATAATGCCGCTGATTCTATAATTATTTATGTTCGCAATAATTTGTACATGACCTGATTTAGTTTACAAAGGATGATACTGCATCAGACGATTGTTATTATGTACAGAAGGAAATAATCCTTCGTTCATAATTTCAAAGCTTCGAGTCTTGCGACAGCTACATAAAAAGTCCATTTCCTGTACACTCTAAGTACCATCAAAAATAAATATGTGGTATTATTCAGTAGTAAATTCACTTGTTGTATGATTCAGAAAATTGAATGTTGACATTGTTCACATACTTACGCACACGTTTATACATCCATAAACCGTAGTAAAGTTCTGCCGCGTGTTTGCATTGCAGGAGGATTTTTCACAGACAGTGGATCATATTAATCTTACACGTAAGAAAGCACGGAAAATTCCCAAGCATCTACTAGGACTGACGCCCACTCCGGGAATCAAAGGATAACACTCATCTTTCGTTGATCAACAGTTTCTGGGATCAAACTTTCCAGTCCGCAATATGATCTTACAACAGAGCCCCACTGAGAGCGTTTTATTAAATTTATTGATAGCGTGTTCTATACGAAGGCTGTTATAAGGTATTTTAGATATGAACAGCAGCCTACATCGAATTATGCCCCAATGACCCAATTCAAAGCAGAGGCCGTCTGCTCAGAAAGCCTTCACTGTTATTGATGCTTACCTTGTCCAGAGTGGTTCTTTACCAGTGAGATGAAATCAGATAGGTGAGAAGTCTTCAGAAGCCACTAATGCTTGCTTTGCCATCTCCAGGGCTAAGAAGACATTGCTACCATGATCTATTGAACGTTCCCGAGACTCCTTTAACAAACACTACCGATTTCCGGTTAAGCTGGGATTCGAACTCACTACTTTCCACCAATGAAAAAGACACCCTAACTAATCAGCCCACAATGGCCATTTACTACTAGTCTTTCTTTTGCAATGCTAAGGTGATATTTTCATAAAAGTATATAACATTGTTAATTTAGGATAACTACATGTGTGTGTGTGGCCTCTGCTGCTTTTTAATAACTTTAATATTTGCACATAACAATTAGCTTTAACAATTTCCGTTTTATCTGTTTAATCCTCATGTTAATTATAGTTTGTTAATTTTTATGCTAAACTTTCACTTATGCTTTCAAGAAAGATCAATTTATAAATAAATAATTATTTCGCTTGTATTTTAAAATATTATCTCCCCACACAATTATTTTATTAAAATAAAGCATTTTTCGATTTCTTTTCTCTTTTGCATTCTGAATATGTTTCTTTTTCATTATTACATATTTTGCATCCTGAATATGAATTATTCATATTGCTTTTCAAGAAAATTTTCCTTTTATTAAAAAAAATCTTTCTTCGTCGCTTTTATGTCAATAATTTAGAAGCTTTTACGTAAATTTATATAACTAAATGAACTCTCTCTCTTTAAATATTTCAACTTTATGTATATCACACTCTCTTTAATCGCTCTACACACATAATATATATATATATATATATATATATATATATATATATATATGTTGGGTTGTCCGGAAAGCTCCTGCTGATTTTCGGTAGGTAGCGTGAGAGACCTGGCTGAATAGATCACAATTATTGAAAACAAAAACAAATGACATGTGTACATATTCTAAAAGAGATAGCTTCAGCCATAATTGGAAAAAAATTTGGTTAGGATTCGTTTATTTTTATCAGATTTGTACGCCTTAAAATAGGGTGGCTAATAAACTCCATTATAGGCATTGAATGCTTTTTTGTTTCTGAAATCTGAAAGGACAAAAATGGCGCACAAGCGGCCAATAAGGTATGCGCTGCCGATGGAGAAGATGCTGGATGAAGGATTTCCCTTAATGGGAAAAATTTCGACTTTTGGGTTGCGATCAAAACTCATTTGAACAAATTTTTTGCCGGGAAATCTGAGAGGTTCTGGAAGGATGGAACTCTCCAGCTACGTGAAAGATGGAGAAAGGCTGTGGAGCAGAATGCGACCTATATAATTTAATAAATGTATATCAATATTTAAATGAGCTGTGTTTTTAATTGTCCTAAAATATTGGCTCGAACTTTCTGGACAAACCAATATTTATATATATGCATAGAGAAAAGTAGAAAGCAATTGATAGTATTTTCTATAATTTAAAAACAAGTATATATAGATAACTATAAGCAAGAAGCAACAAGATGAAATTCATTGGCAACTTTCTGAGTTCAATCGATGCAGGAAACATTCCCCTCCAGAAACTCTTTTCAATCTTTGAGCCCTTTCTCGGCATTTAACCTAGTTTGGAACTCCTAAAGCCGAGTTCCTTATCGGGCATTTGTCGTAAAATCCGATAGACTCGGAAAGAAGTGATTTCCCCTCCATCAATTTCCCCTTGATGGTTTTTGTAAACATTTTTAAGAAAAGAAATTGATCGAAGGGAATCCACCTGATTTTTATCTGCGGACGTTGAACTCACCTCTCGCCGCATGGAGAGCTAATTGAGGGATAGAGAGCTTATGTTTGAGGGCAGCATTACGAGCACTAAATACCGAATAATAATAGTAAAACGGCAGCAGTCGTTATCTTTCCGATTCTCTGACGATGCCCAGGCTTTTTATGGGAAAGGAAAAATAATTTAATTACCTCTGAAGTTTATGATAAAAAAAAATCCATTAAAATGAATCATATCGGAATTTTTATTAAGTAGATATCTTAATGCATTTCCTTGAACTTAACAAATTAAAGTCTGGAATTTAAATCAATATTAAAAGGTGAGCTCTTTACATGATAAATACATTCTAGAACCTAGAAAAGCTGATTCCTTTTACTTTTTTATATAGTCGCTAGTTTGCTTGTGAATATATATTTTGAATATCTCCTATCAGATACAGTGAGAAATGTAATCAGTTCCATAAATGATTCCGCCGTTCATGGTTGCTTCCTCCTATCTTCCCACTCATTTGGCATTCAAGTGAGACAAGAAATGTGCCAACTCATGGGTCGACCTCGTCTTTGGAATAAGATTCAAAACTACAATTTCGTTGCTGTGTTTATTGGGTATCTGTCTGGATATGGTTCATTATAAAATGAACATGTAAGCATTCAGAGCAATGCTAGCGTGGGGTTGGCCTCGGATCTAACAATAATGTTCATCGTTGCCTCTTTGTGAGCTGTGCCATGGAAACGACCATGCCGGTTCATGGATCGACCTCTTCCCTGACCATGGTTGGATTTGCTGAGCCTTTTGAAGACAAAAAATGTTATTGATACAGCGAAAACGTACCTGTACAATTTCAATCTATGCAAATAGTTGTCAATTATTTGCATCACAATCGACAAGTTTCCGCAATTTTTCTCGAGAGTTACCTTAAAATTTCAGAATATCATTTTATTTTAATTATCACATAAATGATTTCTTATAGTATTATTAATGATGAAATTATAATATGGTATCTAAGGATATTATAAAAAGAATATTGGCACATTTATTGAACGAAAAAGTTAATCACTAAAGGAGGAACGTAATCACAATCTGATATGTGATACATAATTATTTTTAGAATGATTCATAATTATGTACTTATTGTATTTTCAAAATTTTTCTGCGGATTTTTTAGCTTCACTCATCACACAATATAACATTCTCTTAGCTTCTTAATCTATTCTGGGAAATCATATATAAACTAATTTTTGTGTTCCTATTCTTACTATTCCTTCTTTACAACTGCTGTTTAAACAAGATACAGTAGTTTACAGTGGAATGGTCTGTCCGCAAGCATCCATTGCTTCGTCTACTCTTGACGCGGAACTACAGACGTCTCCACCGCCACTGATGCAATCAAAGAAAGTAGTGGACGGCAGAATGGAATGAAATTGCCTTTACTGACGAGTCACGCTTTTGTCTGCAACACCACAATAGTCGCATGTCTGGAGACACCGTGCAGAGAATATGCTGAACAGATGCGTTATGCACCACCACATACTGTCTTGTACCGGATAGGGGTGGTATTGGATATCACTCTCGCACTCCTCCAGCACGCACTGCCGGTACTTTAAACTGACAAAGCTACATCTCCGAGTTTTTGTTGTCCTTCCTTACCTTCAAGGTTTGCCCACAGCCATATTTCGACAGGATAATGGGAGACAACATTTGCAGGCATTGCCCAAGGGTTCTTCGTCCATCGCCAGATTGAATTGCTTCTGAGAACGGCTCACTCCCCGGATTTTTCTCCGAGAGAAGACACTTCACAATTGTCTATAAATTTAATCATTTGATATTTGGTCAACATGTTGTCTGCAAAATAAATTTTGTTGTGATATCTCTTGTCTTTTTTGGTGTTGCAATTTGGATGACCAGCAGTGTATATGTATACATTGAGGTTATATATATATATATATAGCTCAATGACAGGGAGCCCCCCGTGGGGCAAAGCCAACAAGTGACCATATCTGTTTTCTTGGTCGAGGGTCCTGGGGTGCAAAGCATTGGACACGGTCACGTGGTCTCAGCTTAATGTGATACCCTCAATGTTAAGTTTACAATCGTCCTTGTTATTATATAAGTTTTATCGATCCACTGAAAAGATGAAAGGCTGAGTCGAATTTGTCCAACCCGAGAATCGAACCTCAAAGCTATGGCTTGGAAGCACGAAACACTAGCACTATTCCATCGGGCTTCATAAGTGTACATGTATATGTATGCACGCATAAGTAAACTTTTCCTTTTTAAAGATTAAAGTGGTAAGCCCTTTTAAAAAAAAAATTTACATTAAAGCTTAAAAATGCTTTTTTTTATAAGTACATAAAATTTTATGTTTGAAAATGGAAATAAAAACATTTCGCGCGTATTTTATGTCTTGAGGTCAACGGATCTGTGTCAAACGTTTCCTATTCAATTCCACTCAATAAAATTTTATTCTGTATTTGACTTTTTTTCCGATAAAATAAGTATTTGCGAATAAATGTAAGTAGTGTCTCCTAAAAATAGAAACTGATTATCATAATTATATTTCCAAAATTATCATCTGAACATATTTTGTTTTTAAATTAATAAAAAGTGTTTAAATATTGGCAATGATGCAAATGTTATATATTTTTAACTATAAAGAATTAAAATTTTTGTGAGTTTGATGATATTTTTAATCTTTGATTTTAAAAATTAAAAATTAATGTAATATATCATTTTATGCAATTCAGTTACATGTTTAAACTCTTATATTATTTTTTCATGTGCATATAATAAATAATGTATTAAAAATAAACCATAGTAGTCTGAATATTTAGATACCATTCATTTACATATGTTCTTCTTTGTAGATTAATATTAACCACGCACTATGATGCTATAGTACTAAACTTATAAATGAAGTCAAATTCCTTAAATAAAGGGTTTGTGAAAGTCATCTGAAAAAAGACATCAAACTCGCATTCAGAAGATCGCAAGATCGATACCTGAGCCAGATGTTGACCGTCGTGGTCAATAGTTCTATTCATTTTAAAATATAAGCACATTCTTCTGCTTTGATATGGAGAGATGGATTCTATTTCAGATGTTGACATCATCATTTGACGGTGTTTCAAAATGACGAGGCGCTTCATTCTCATCCTCAGGAGAAAGAAATCAGCCAAAATGGTTACTGTATCGCTTTCACCTTATTAAACCTTGAAGTAAAACAAGTGGAAGAAAATAAGTTATAACTTATTTTCTTCCACTTGTTTTACTTCAATAAGATGAGTGGCCACACCCTCCTCTGTTTATTCCACTTAATGATCCAATCACGCATGCGGGGACAAGAAAGTTAATTTTTTTTAACTAATAAAACATTTTTTTCGAGTAGTCTGATATTATTGTAGATTTGTATCTATTTTTTCATAGCGAGTCTATTGAGAATCGTTATCTTTTCATGTACTTTATTTATTGACTATACCACGTTTTCTTCTAAAATAGTGAAAGGTCTTCCTACTAGATCAAGAAAAATGGTGGCAAAGTTATTTCTCTACTCGCAAATTAAACAGATTTTTTTTTAATTATTTCTGGATTATTACGAAACTATTTTAGGCAAACTGTGCTCTCTTAGAAGGCTCTTCAGAATGCTTGTACGTTGGCGAATCCTAGGCAGCCTAACGGTCAGTAAGGCATTTTTAAGGACCACAGTCTAAATTACTTTCCTTGAGAACTTTTATGGTGAGTGGGTCATTATCGCGTGTCCCAAAGCTGAAAAACTCCCACGCACTCACGCCGACCGATTGCAGAGGGCGCATCCACCCTCTTCCAAATGGGTCCTTTTTCTTTGAAGAGTGAGGTTCTGCCACTGGCCCATGCTGATCCAACTGATAAAAATTTTTAAATATTTAAATTTAAATAAAAGAACAGAAAGCTTTCGATTTTTTTCTTAAACATTTGTTGCACTTGCAATTTGCAATATTATAATCAATGTAATAATATACGAATGACACTAGTATCCTTGTTTTCTCAGAGGAATTTAAAGAAAAAATCATGATTATAATATTTTAAATAACAATCCCGATTAAGTTTTGATCATTATACACATTTTAACATGGGGGTTAGAAAATATTTTTGGAAAATTCATCTGAAATATTTGCAGATAGCCTACCATATTCTTATGGCGGTTATGAGAGTCATTTCATAAACGATCATTGAATATAGGACGAAGCAGTGAGGTTGCATCAGATAACTTTGGGAATCTTCCTATTTCAGCCCACTACTTCGTCATCTTCACAGGAACTAAGAGCAGATTCATGAAATCTGCGCATTCTAACTACGCACTTTCCTCTCTATAGGAAATACCACACTTGACAAGGGATATTGGAGATTTTACCTTGTGTAAACTCACTTCGTATATAAAACTGTATCAGGCATTGAACTCGCTACCTTCTGGAACCGAGAACTGATCTATTCCCACCAAATATTTTTATAGCGAAGGAGGAAAGTGATCTCTGATTTGATTTAATCTGTTTTATTATTCCAAAAAGCCTTCGATTCCTATTTAACACGAGAGACGCGTGTATGATGACGATCGCCTTCCAGGAATTGATTTGATTATCACTCTATCGAAAATTTTTCATACAAAGACTCATTTGAAAGAGACCTGAATGAATAGCGTTACAAACATCCATACAGGAACCCTTCTCTGCTGAGGCCAGAGCATCTAATATAATATTGTTAGCTCGATAAACATTTCCGAGAAACTTTGATAGATGGATTTTTATTACTTTTGTTCAGGGATGCAAGTGACCACACTATCCAATGAGAGACCAGAGCACTTGGATTGAATGACTGAGTCCTGGATCGAATACACACGCCTGAATTTAACCTGAAAACAAACGTGAAAGAGACGAAAAGCGAATGGAAAAGCATCAATGTCAGAAAATTGCTTGTTTTTTTGATTGCTTCTTTATTGCTTGAAATTGCAGTAATTCAAAAAATTTCTTGTATCCGTAGAAAAAGTCCATAAAAATGGGAGCGTTCTCTCTTTTCTCATGGTATAGTTTTTTCCCTATTATTTTAATTCCTAGTGCTGTTAACACCGAAACATATACTTGTCACTTTTGTGAAATATAAGTAATATAACAAAGTATACTTATTTGAACACCACAATGCAACAGTCATACAAAAGTTGTTATAAATAAATTAAACAGTTTAGGAAAATTTGATTGGCCAGTAAAATATCCAGACCACAATCTTTAAAACCACTTTCGGAATGATGCTGGTGAAATAGTTGAAGGTTAGTTCAAAGCATCTTAATGTTAATATTAATATTTCAGCGTAATTTTCTATGTTTAAAACTTACAAGCCGAAAGAGTAAAATTGGAAAATAAATTTTTTAATTGTCAGTTTCTATTGTATAAACAACAATTAGTTTATATTTTTGGATCAGTTAATATTTTAAAAAAAATAAATATTAGAATCAGCAAGGGTTTAATTAAAGATATAAATCTCCAAATGGAAAAATTGAGTTCAGCGCTTGCGCAGCTAAATGGGAAGTGTTGACATACATTTATTGATTTGAGAGGTTCATGAAAAATGAATAACTTTTAACTATTTTAAAATTTGATATTAGTTGATAATAAACTGAATAAGAGAGATTCATTATCAAACTCTTAATAAGTATCCTGATGCGATAACACTGTTTGCACATTCATTTGCGCCAAGTTTGTATCGCAATAAATTATTCATGAAAACTCTTCTGTTTAAGAACACTGTAAAGTTCATTGCACGAATATTAATTTAAAATCTGTGCATTCAATTCTCATCCTGTAAAATGACTTCTACCGATTAACAGAGCGAATTCCATAACAATACCCATCGTTGGAGGAGAAATAGAATTGAATATTTCTGTTTCTCCTGAATAATTTAAACATAAAAAGGTAGAAAACAGTTTTAATATGTTTTATTCCTTTGAATTTTATATTAAATAATAAATTAAAAATAATAAAAGGAATTCAATAATACAAGAAATTTAACAGATTCATAAATAATGGAATTACTTACAAAAACTTGTAATATTTTTCTCTAATTGAATAATCTTATTTCAAAATAATATTTAAAGCTAACTTTCGTGAAAAAAATATTTTATAGTTTTTAATTAAAGTTTATAACTCATTATATTTCGAAATATAATTTTGTATTTAATTCACCGAGTTACTTTGTATTACCCATTCAAATGAAGTGTTTTCTTATTATCAGAAATAACGTTTGAAAAATAAGAAGAAAATTTGAATTACAGTTTACCAACTTGTATCAATGCACTTTCTTTTAAATTATAAATTTTGATTAATATAACTCGAAGAGAAAAAAGGGTTTAAAAAAATTAGCATATTTTGCACTTCTAGTGAATGCAAATAGTTTTAAGAATTTGTAGACAATATTATTTTGTTAGTGTGAAATATTAAATATGAAATGCCTCCATTAAGTAGTTATCAAGTTTATTAAAATTCTCACAGAGGATTAAAAGAAATTGTAAGAGCTTTTAATAATAAAATAGGATTAAGTATAAGTACTGACTAGGAATGTATTTATTGGAGTATTAAAACTGCAATGACATTTTCATTTAAGAAAAAGTATGCATAACTTAAAATGATTTGACCCTGCGTAGCACACGGTTAAAAAGCCGAACACTTTTTAATATTTACCTTCCGAAGGAACTAATGTTCGCATATCGTTACATAAGGAGAGATACCCAGCAGAGAGCAACTTCACTTCGCCACTATCCGGAATCGATGTTTTCTCATACAAATTGAAACACCAGGTCCATCATTAGGAAGGAATTTAAAATAAACTTTCATTCACAGCCTAATTGAATATAAAAGCGAATTCTACAATAAAATAATTCAAAAGAACACGCAGAAAATCCAAAGATACTTTATATATATATAAAAGTAGAACAAATGCTCTGAGCCATCTGTAACTAGCAGCTTTCTGACTACGAAATTTAGCACAGTTAACCACTGCGTAATAAAATGAAGTTCATTCCCAAATGAATATAAAAGTCCTTTATTAGTAAAGAGAAACACTATTTGATAACTTTTACATTTTCCTGATAATTCATGAGTGGCATTTTGCTCAGTGATGAAAAGTATTCATTTTCTTAGTATGATAGATAATCTGCTTATCATGCAAAACAGAAAATATAGAAGATTGAAAATATGAACCTCCAACAAGTAGCGAGGTCGACATCTGAGCTGGCATGTTTCTCTCCCTAATGCTGTAGCACTTCGATGCTTAGAAATTGGATGGTAGTATGATTACCTAACGTACCTAGACCCTCTCAGTAACATAACCTTAAGCAGAGTCAAGTACCGAACCTTCTCGCTTCCATTTTAACACCACATTATATTGAGCTATTGTACATTATTTTTTAAATGCGAAGTTCAGGGGACCATTGATTGAATTTTGAATTATAAGAAAATCTATTTCTTTCTGAAGTTGAGCTTTTTGATAATTAAGATTTTCTAGCAATTATATTTAAATTTCTAGCAACGATGTATGGTGATGAATGGGCGTATTTGTAGCGGACTTTTTTATTTATTTATTTTTTTTACGTGAAAAGTCTCCAATATTTTTTGACTGGGCGTCTTGGTTATTAAAATTTCGAAAGCTTTTATAATGGTCATTAGAATATCACATACTTAACACCCTACCACAGGAATTTTCCTTAAAAGTTATACTCCACTGTCACAAGATAAGAAACCTCGAAATCTTCAAAATCAGCTCACAAGAGCAGATTCCTTTCACCAACAATGGCTGGATCGAGCACAGTACCCCTCCTACGATGGTCTTACCTTTAAAAGCCAGGTGATCTCAATATATTTTTTATTGAAATAATTCTGCATAAATCTATTAAATATCACCCAATATTAGCGTAGAACCTTCCAGAAAGCTGGTGAAACTCGCGCCAAGTCAGATATAAATGCCCGGCATAGAGCGATGATTATTAGTGAACACATTTCTAGAGTGAGGAGCAGTCATCTCTCTGAGGTACTTCGAGACTTCATTGTTAGAAAGTTGTTTCCCACTGTATTAACAGAATTGGAGCTGGTAATTGTGACTTCCAAGGACTGGATTTTCTGTATCTTGCAGAAATTACTACGAATGATAGATAGTCTTGTAATTTTTAAGAAATTGTTTTATAGACTCTTAACGCACACGAACTCCAAAGTGTGGGACAACAATAGTGTCCACTCTGTATTATCTCTTGAATAAAGAAAAAATATTTCAATGAAAGAAGTAAATTGGGCAATGAAATACTAAGAGAGGAAATCATCCGATTCTTTGCTTATAAGTGGTATCCATCTACAGCTTCAAAATTCCACAACGAAATTTATTGATCAAAAATTTAAATAAATAATAATAACAGAAACACTAAATATAATTAATAGGGTACCTTAATGCGTAAAAGTCTTAGCAACATATTGTTCAATTCTGTTAAGTATTTTGCTACTTCTGAATCAAAGAAGCTAAAATGTGGTAGCGATATATTATTCCAATCTATTATGCAATTAACTACTTCTTGCAAAAAGCACATAAAGCTTTATCTACTTCTTGATTAAAGTAGATAAAATTGTAACTTCTTATTTATCAAAATAAATTTTTCAAAGCTGAATTTTAAACATGAAAAAAATAAGATAACAATTTACAGAAAATATAATTTAGGTAAATATTTTTACATGAAATAAAAATTTACAGAACGTTGCAATTCCTTTAAATTTTCATCTAAGACAAAAATATACTTTTAATTAAAGTCAAGTAATGCTTTTATTTTTTTTGTAATATGATATTTTACTGAACATTTTTGGTGTAGCACAGAACATGTCTTTGTCAATCTACAATTTTGAAACAAGTTTATACGAGATGCAATCTCTAAAGTATACAATAAACTCTAGGGATTGTTTTTCATACAGAAAATCAATATTAGACTTTAATTTTTATTCAAAAAATGACGTCAATAAAATTTTAAGCAATTTTTGGTCCTTTTTAAATTTTTAGAAGATAAACTTTTAAATAATAAAGAATTAACTCAAATTAATTTTTATTTTCGTGAAAAAGGAATTAAAAAGAAAATTTTGATATAAATTTTAAAATATATTTTCTTAAATTTTTAAACCTCTCGCAAGTTTTTATTCATTCATTGTTAAAAAGTATAATGCAAAAGTTTTGGTTTCTTTTAATATTTACAATATAAACCATAATTTAAATTTCTTTTTCTAAATTGTTTTACTTTTAATTGAATTATTACATTATATATGCGTTTTATAAAGTAAGAAATATATGACCGCTTCATTTATCGCGTTATTAATTGCTTCCGGCAATTATAAATGATGGCATATATGAAGGAAATTAGTTTTTAAAAGAATAACATGAACTCATTTTAATGTAGATGCCAAAGGGTGTTATAGAGGAGGGCAAAACTCAAACATCGATCTGTGCAGCCAAGAATTCATAAGAAAAGAAAACATAAGAAGCCATCCCACAAAATTAAAAACTAACGGAGATGATATGCGCGCATGTAATCATAATTAAAATTTAACAGTGAAAATGTTACTTTTTTAAGTGACTCCATGTACGAGTTTACTCGCTTGAAGTAGTGTTCACTTCCCTCAAGTAGTCATAAAAAGAGGGGGGGGGAGCAAACGCTCTTTCCATCTTTCGGAATCATAAAAGGGGAAAGAACCCTTTCATTTTCCCCTTACATCTTTAACCTGAATTTTCTTGCATTCATTTCTTCCCCTCTCCTTAGTAATGAGAATACATGAAGTACTTCCGGTATCTTGAGGTGTTGTTTTTATTAGAATTTTATTTTGGAATAATAAATTTTACATTCCTCCTATACATATTTTTTTTTTACTTTCAAACTGACTCAAGTATAATTGGTTCTGAAAAGGCTGCAATTATAAATGATGAAATTTGACATTTAATAAAGTTTAAGTAGATATAAATGTGCTAATTTTTGGACGCAGTGTTTCTCTTTCCGGAAGTGGTTAAGGGGTATAAATTTCAATAAACCGAAAATTTAGTAGTACTATAAAAATAAATGTAATAGTTCCCCTTGAGTATGTACTACAAAATCAATTTTAATTAAAGGTTATACTCTGTGTCTAAAGTACCGGAAGTAACAAATATTCCAGTATTTATGACTTAAATATTTTAAGGAGAAGTCGTAAAAAGATTGAAAAATGCTTATTCAGTTTACATTTAACTTGAAGCACACTTCGCACTATACGGACAGCTTATTATTATAGATATTCTAAAGTAAATTATAAAAAAAAATTGAACATTTTTATTTTCAATAAGGATAATTTCAAAGTTTATCGAATCTGACATTTAAGAATCAATAATTATTTTACTTATCATTTTCTGTCCCATTTTATTAAATTCTAAAAATCTAAAATTTTTGTTAAAATACATTCTCTTTTAACTTTTTAATAATTAAAGTAAATCTCATCCCTAATAAAATATATTAAATATTAAATGTGATGCAGTCATATCGATATTGATTAAGGTATCCACCTACGTTCGAGACAACTTTTTCTTAAAAGTCAATTCTTACTTCCATTAATATTTTTTCTTTAGATGAATAATGCTGGAAAAATATAAAATTAACCAAAATTTTAATTACATAGAGCTAAATGTTTTGGAAATTAGTTATTTTCTGATAAATTTTAGTGAAATATTAGCAAACAGTCTAATACTCTACAGAAAGTTGTAATGAATCCATCTTATTTTAATTTGGACATAAACCTTATGTCCAAATTAAATTAAAGTGGATGCATTACTAAACAATGGCTTATGTGGCCATGTTTTTTAAAATGAAGCAAAATAGAAGAAAGTTTTTGAAGGATAATGAAAATATGGATAAAAATACACATCAATTTTACAAAATATTTTACTGAATATTCTCTTTAAAAATAGCTGTATTTGAAGACGTTCTTCATATATATTCAAATTTTTGCTTCTTTTCATAAATAATAACACTTAAAACTTATGAGCCAAGTTTTATACAAATCTCTTCATTATTGAGATATCGCGTTAACGGTTAGGAGGGTTTTTAAGGAACAAAGTGTTTTAAGTGAAATAAATCTCTTTCTTTCTCACCTCTTAACGATACGGTTTCGTTTTTGAGTGCTGCGATGTTGCTTCTTTCTTCCGAATAAAATCAAAATAACGGTCTCATACCTATAACTAATTTTCAGCACATACAAGTAAAACATAGATTAAAAAGAAATAGTAAAAGATTTTTCTATACACATCCAGTTTGAAAATGCAACATTTCGTTTCGTTTTCCTGAAGAAGTTCAGTATTTTGAAATCCCTGTAACTTAACTTCTATTTGACATACAATAAAACGAAAAACTACTTTGGAGATTGGAAAGTTGTGCGAATTAGATTCACAAATAAAAAAAAGTGACACGTGTATTCGAAAATCAACTTTTCAACTTGGACGGATACCTTAATATGACATAAAATTCTTATTTATTATAAGGAAACAAGAAACAATTGTTATTCTTCAAGACAGTACGGTTGTTTCAATTGAAAAATTTCGAAAGTGACCAATTTTTGCAAAAATTAGTTAGAGCAAAAATCATTTATAAACTTTCTATAATTTATTAATTGATAAAATAATATCACAACAAATGATGTTAGTAAATATATATATACTAAAATCAAGTAGTAATCTAATTAGAAAACAACGTCATCTTACATTTTAGAGCAAAAATATACAAGCACAAATATGAAAATGTTTTCATGGAACAAAATTCACATAAAATATTTCACGCGTGATTTAAAGCAGCAAAACCAATTTTCAACTATGCTACATGCTGCACAATTTTGTACTTAAGAATGATTATAAGAAAAGGAAACTTGTTTTAAAATAAATCAAAAATTATTTCAATCTCTGATGATGGAAACAGAATAATAAGAAATTATTTTAGAAAAATACTTTTTTTTATCAATGAAAGCATTTGATAATACTATAATGATATTTGAATTTGAGATGGTAAATTGCAAAAGATGGATTTTTAATACATTGAAATTTTGAATTCCAGAAATTATTCAATTTATTTTAATTCCCAGTACTTTTATATTTGATTTGAAATTCAACTCAGAATCCATTAGCACAAGCAGAATCTTAAAAACAAGATCACGATATTATTTTGATTTGGCTCTTATATTTTCAACTCCCGGGCTTATTAGCTCTGTGATCCCAAATAATTATTTCTCTCTCAGCTCTAAAATATAACACGAAGGGAGAATATATTACAGCAAAGTTGATTTAATATATAATATGCTACACAAAGATCGAGTTATTAAAAGCCATTTGTGAAGCGCAAATGATGACAAAACGAAAAGTTTGTAACACTAGAGACTTAAAACAAACAAATTTATTTAACACTTAAAAAAATTCAATAATTATGAGCGACATTGTGGATCTTTGTTGCTTACACGTCTTTTCAGCCCGGAGAACAGCAAGAGATCGCGATTTTCGAAATGAAAACTGAGATCTTATAAAATAAAAAGAGAGCACTTACGTTCGTTATGCAGACATTTCGTTTGTTAGCGAGACGCTATACAAAGCAATTAACACAAGTCAGTGTAGCGGCTATTGTTTGCAATAACCTCTGCCTCTTCATAGAATGAAAGACGCTTTGGTAGTACCATAGAGGTGAAACAGTCCATGTGGCTTCCACATATTGCCAAAGTGCATCTGATGTAGTGTCGGGTGATGCGTGAAAACCTAGTCAGCTGTTGGGAAAGCAGAGACTATGCGTTTTCTGTTGGCTATCTATCGAAGGTACAAGCAATGGGTAACCAAAACTCTTAACCATTGCGTGCAGTATGTAGTTGCGCATTACCCTGTTGGAATATAGCTACTGGTAAAAGCGGAAGGTGCGGCAGAATTACTGGTGTTAACATCTCAAAAATATCATTGTGGATCTTCAGTGTACCTGCAACACCAGACCACCTTTGAAGAACCAATGAGGCGATGGACGACGCAACATTTCAGCGGTCTCCCTCTGTAGTATCTCCAGATCAACTCCAAGCACGTGGTTTTATGGGAAGAAGCGGAATTCACGAGGAAAGACAATGTCACCCTGTTTTGTGGCAAAATTCCATACTTCATCGCACCATTGGAGGAACAAACGCCTGTGGTTTTGAGTCAATGTTAAATGAAGCAATGATCGTCTTATGGATGTTCCACTCAGCTGAAAATGGTACCGAATGGTACGAATAGACACTGAGGGATGTGACCGAATCTGCTGAGTTATAATTCGTAATAAGGATGAGCATTCCATCATTGCCATGCGAACAATATGCCTGTCATCAAGTGCAGTGATGCAACTAAGGATTGGTTTCGTCGATCCAAAGCTCCTTCCTATATCTAGCAATTACAGATCCGCATCACAGTCGCTTGGCTTCGTTCAACATGGTCACCGATTTCATTAAAGGGTAATCCACAATCTCTATAGGCTACTATTCTTCTTCAGTTGAACACATAAGCACTCTCGGGAGGTACTTGATATCTTTTACAACGTAGTTAAGCAATTTAAGAAAAACAATTGCCGTACTTCAAATCATCAGTTTTTCTATTTTCACATAACTCTTGCAGGTGGCGCTGTAATCGCCTGTGTTGTGTACATGCATATTTCAAAGTCGCATGATTTACATTCTTCCTTCATAGTGTCGCCTTTTGAGTAGACAGCAGTATACATGTAGACACCAAATATCAATATAAGTAAGATTTTTAAACTATTAAATTACCCTCAGTTATTGTTAAAATAATAAATGAAGTGTGAGACATTGAGCTAATTTACACGTTTACAATTTTTAGTGTTTGACGTGATTAATGGAAGATGCGATCTCAATTCCGTGCAATTTAAATTAGTTATGGAGCGCTAGTAGCATAACGTCATGATAATGATAGCAGCGTTTCTACTCGAAATAAGAATTGGTTCTGGTATTCGAAATCAAATGGAAGACAACTGATGAAGGACAGCAACGAATGATACCAATCATAGGATGAAAAAACAATGGTATTTTTGAGACCACTAGTTCTAGCAACATCCAAAAACACGTCATTCCAAATAAGAAATTAATACAATTTTTAAGGAATAAGTTACAGAATGACATAAAGTTTAAGAAAATTTACAGAAAAATTAAAGTAACAACCTGAAATTATGCAATTTTGTAAAATGTTGACGGGTTTAAACTATAAATATTCTAATTCTCTCTCCCTTTCTTTCTCTGGTAGTGATTCTTCAAACTTAAATCCATGTGTTGTTGAAACTAAATAATGAAATTCGATATTTCTTATAACAAAACTATATCTGTAACTACTATCTTATCACAATAGAATATAATAGAAGCAAAATTTCTGTCCTATTTTCCTGCTATATGACAATGATAGTTTTTTCAAGTGATTCAAAATGAATACATCAGTAAATTACTTTTTTTTATTATTTCAAACAAATAATGAACTACTTATTATGTATAAAAAGTACTTTAAAAAGCACAAATTGATAAAAGAAACACAATCTTCAAGGTGATGAGCAAATTCAGAATGTAATGAAAAGTTGCATTAAATGAGTGTGAAATAAAAAATATGTACTTACAAATAAAAAAAATATTAAAATCACAAAAAAAAAATATTAAGAGAAAAAGCATAAACAATATACATATATCTTCACGATTCAATAACTTCAATATAAGTAAAGAGTATAATTTTAATTATAATCAAAAATAAATATGAATAAAAACTAAATAAATATGAACTTTATATTGATGTGATACGCAAATATAAAACTAGATAAAATAGTTATATGCAGTAAACTCACTGAGAGAGAGATTATCTGTTATAAACGAAAGGGTGGATAACCCAAAATGGATAAGTCGTGGTCTCAATGACTTCTGGGGGTTGCAGGTCAAATATAAGGAGTTTTCTGCTTGGTCCCTGCTTCTGAATTGCGATGACTCCCTCCATCTAACTGGTAGACCCCAACTCGATGCTCGTTACAGGAAAGCATGCTGGTGGAACAACAACATCTGTAGGTGTGTATGCTTATGAGTTTTCCTTTTAGACAGTGAATGCAGCTCACTCTACAAAACTAATTTAGGGAAGCAAAAATGGAACAAATGAAAAAATGTCTATCAACGGCTTACAAGTGTTACGTTATCAGTGTCACCTTCTATCGTCCCTTCAATGGTGTCCCTAATACTCTTATCTTCGAGCTCAAAAGTAGCAATTTTATTTCGAACCGATCAATTATCGATATCACCACTATATTTTACATAATACGAACTTTCAGACAAAATTACAACTAAATATTTATTTTTATTAAAAATAATAATATATTTTTATCAAAAATAATTTTAAGAAATTCATAGTGGTTTCATGAAACCCCAATAATAAGCATCCAAAATAACAAATCTGGAAATTTTCCTTAGCCAGTAAAATATTCTGCATTGTTGTTAATCATCGATTTCCAGAGAAGTACCATTAATCATATTTGCTCTAATTTTGATCAGCATAACTTAAAAACAAGATATTAACTTTATAAATCTTTTTCTTTAATTAATTGTACCCCTCTCCTTTATTTAAAACTCTTTAAGAGTAAGTAGTGGCGCCATCTATAAGCATTTACTTCAACTAAATAATTATCAGTAAAATTTTGCTTGCTATTCAAATTAAATCGCTTAAAAAAAAAAAAAAAAAAAAAAAAAAAAAAGCTAACAGTTCGATTTATTTTAAAACCTTACTAAATATTCACTAAGCACTTAAGTCACCAAATAATTTAGTATTAATTTAAATATATGAACTATTTTTTTTAACAAATATTTATTTTATTGAATGTAATATAAATGGTAAAGAAATATTTTATATATTATGCGATCAAAGTTAATACATTATAATATTTTAAAAATTATCACTTGAATTTGAAAACTCCCTATCTTTTTAACATCGTGTATAGGTTTTAAGTAATAATACAAAAAAATAATTGTGTATACTTAACTTAATCAGTTGTGCACACAGTCATTTAACTATTAATTATTGGATTTATTTTTAGAACTTATGAATTATATCAAATTTCATTTATTTTTCCAAACTTTAATTAAAGTTTCATGAAGATGCATTTATTTCCTATTTCGATCACTGCAAATAATATTACAATTAAATTCCAGAGTATTTAATGCCTAGAAAATGGAAAGCAGTTACTATAGTATTTCAAAATTTACAGAGACTTTCTTTTAATTAAACCAATATGATAATTTAAATCTAGTTATTATAATATTAAGAAATAAATATTTGCATTTCGTTTTGAATAGTGTTTCATCACTTTTATTTTTAGGTTGAAAATTGCTTCTTAAAGAATAACTACTTTTCTAGATAATAGATGGC
This sequence comes from Latrodectus geometricus, assembly GCA_026290005.1. Taxonomy (NCBI): domain Eukaryota; kingdom Metazoa; phylum Arthropoda; class Arachnida; order Araneae; family Theridiidae; genus Latrodectus; species Latrodectus geometricus. The sequence goes on along the minus strand of JAPDSC010097265.1, from coordinate 34,034 downwards.
AGCATTCACTATTATTCTTTAGAAATTTCAAAATAAAATTTGTGAATTTTAAAATTTCTCACATTAAGAATAAAATGCAAAATGATAATGTATTGGATAAAAATTCATGTAATGTAAATATTGTTTTTGTTTAAGAATAAAAAATTCCGCCATGATTTGTAAAATTAATCATTCTTAAGAAACTTAAAAAATATTTGAAAACAAATTTATTACGTCAAACCGATCTCCACAAGTAGAAAAGTAATCCAATTTCGAAGTAAGAAATTCTGTACCTTATTACTTGCTATAAATTAAGCATTATTTATCTCCTTTAAAAAACTATTATAAGATATACATAAATTTTATAATATATAAAGAGGCATAATTATTAATATTACAAGACTTTTTTTGTAAATTAAATATTTTTGTAGAATATATTCACTCAAAATGTGATCTAATTACTGAAAAGATGTTCAGAATCCAATTATTTATTACATTTTGTGAAAAAAGAGAATTAAACACATTTCTAAATAATTGAAACAAAATTAATATGGGTGTTTTTTTGTGCAACAAATTCTATAAATTTTTTAGTTTCATACAGAGATTACTTAAAATACATTCACATTTCAGTCTCATAATTTTTAATGATTTACAGAAATATAATTTAAAACTTTAGTAGTGGGTCATATATTTCAAAAGTGTTATTTGAAAAAAAGATAATGTTTTAAATAATACCGCAATTTTCGAGAATAAGTTATTAAGTCAGTGATTTGTTTGAATTATATTTGTAATAAAATTAATAAGTACTTTTCCTCAGAACTTAGAATTTATGCTTCCATCAACCGAATTTCAAAATTATATGCACTTAAATTTCAAAATATATGAAAAATTTTTTAAATATTTTTTTTTTCAAGAAAATATTTTCGTAGTTACTTTGAAGAAAAATTAGGAGAAAATCGAATTAATCTCTAGGAGAAAAATGCTGTACTAAAAGCCACAGATCGTCTGAAATAATCGAGCTAAAATGACCAAACGATATGTTTTCAAGGACGAAGAGTGGTCAGCTTCCGGTGACATTAAGTAGAATGTAACTGATTGTTTTCGCTGAGCACTTTTTTTTTTTTTTTTTTTTTTTTTTTTTAAAGGACAAAAAAGAACTTTTTTTATTTTTCGAAATCCAATTTTCCATGAATAAGAAGATAAAAGATCTCATGTAAGTAGGAATTAGTGTATTGTCTTCTAAATAATATATATATTTATGAAAATATAATTCACAGATTTATTTAAATTTTCAGTTGACAATATTGATTTAATCAACTACAATATTGATTTAAAAATTTCTTAAAAAATAGAACAATTCGATTCTTTGATTCTTTTACGATAGTAATATACGATTAAGAAGTTCATGTTATTTAAAAAAAAGAGAAATCGCTTCATTTAAAGTCTTAAACAAAGTAATATTTTAGGCCTTAAATTAACATACTAAAATATAAATAATAATATATACAGAAGTAATAAACCTGAAATAAAATTGAATACAACTAGGTAATGATATTTTTTAAATTCCTACTATTTGCTCACACTCACCATATATATATATATATATATATATATATATATATATATATATATATA
>JAPDSC010097265.1:0-19384 GCA_026290005.1 Latrodectus geometricus | reverse complement strand
TTGAATTTATTAAATTACTTTCAAACATAGTTTGATAAATATCCTTTAATTTAATACTTAATAATAACACACCAGAAAATAAAATTTACTTCTAAATTAAATCCTTCCCTAAAAAAGGAAATACATTAAATTGTCACTTTTAATTTAAATAATTTTTACAACTATGTAAACCGCATAACAAAACTTTTTTTTTTACTTTTAAGCCACTTTCACTAATCCTTTCACTGTCGTGATCTGCGGCTTCAAATGAAAAAATATATCTTGTTTTCGAGGAATTTCGATTTTATAAAACAGTCATATCTACTGTTTTTTAATGAGATGTATTGTTTATTTTGCTTTCTTCAAAACGCAGTTTTGTACTATGAAATTAGATTTCGTATACAGAACAGATAAAACAAGTTAAATGAGATATAAAATGATTGAAACTTCCTTTTAGTTACGAAAATATTAAATACTGAAGTTGACTTTTATAAGTCTATTCTTACATCTGTGACCGATGGCTGATGAGAAAAGCTGAAACACGCAGTAAACAATCACGCAGAAAATGCAGTAAACAAAAACAAAACTTTTTTTTTTAAAAAAAAATAACTTATGTTTTTTTTAAAAAATTTAAATGGAAAAAGAAGGGGTGCAATACACATTTTTTCATAATCTTCTGCGACTGCATAAAAGTGGCAATTTTAAAAAAGAGAGATGGGAAAAAAGCATCATCGAACTGACTGTAAAGGGCGCTCAAATTAACAGTTATTATAGTTTATATTTTTTTAAAACTTAATACAAAATCTGAAATCAAAACGTCAAAATGAAAGACAGTTTCGAATTGTATACATATATATATATATATATATATATATATATATATATTATATGCATATAAATATGTATATTATCACTAATTTGACATTCCTCTGCATCGACCGCTCACCTCAACTTCGGACACAATTTTGCCGCACAAGCTGACTAAGCTGTTTCAAATATGAAAGGCTGACCCCCAATATATTGCAAAATGATAAACAAAAGAACTGGCAATCACTTATGTTGAAATTAAATATAGTTCTATTGCGTTTACAAGATTCGAAGCATTATGAAATATTTAAAGTGTTTTTTTTTTTTTTAAAGTGTAAACTAAAGTATTTCTAAAAGTAAAATACGAAACATTTTAATAAAATTTACTTTAATAAAATAGTTTAATTAATTGTCTATTACAGCTAGCCTAGATTTATTCGCAGATGTTTTACACGCACATAAATTAAATACTTACATCTAATATTCACAACTAAATCCTACTTTTCTTTCGGCCATCGCTGAAAATTAAATAATTGGAACAAACCTGTTCTTAGATTTCTCTTATGATTTGAGATCATTTCAATGCCGTTATGAAAAAGGATACTTTTTTTCGTTTAATTTTTTTTAATGAACAAATAAGAGTTTTAATCAAAAATGCATTAATTCAAAAAATGATGAACGAGAATGTCAAGTAAATCATGCAAGAATTTCCAAAAATAGGAGTAATTTAAAATCACTCATTTCTTTCATGCAAATAAATTTTTTTAACAATCTAATAAAAAAGACACTTTTATTAAATAAACTATTTTGTAAGGAAACATACGTACAATTAAAACATAAGATAAATGTCCAATATATTAGGAAAATTTTTACTGAATATGTACTTTTAAAAATGATGGTAATTAATTTTTTTCTCTAAAATTAATTTGAATATGGAGACAGTTTTACGTACTTACTGATCAATCAAAGCCTATTGTTTTCATCGCAAATATTTTGTTAAGCAATGAATAACTATATTTGTTAAAACAACTCCCCAATTTCTGTCTCTTTCCAGAAAAACAATGATCCTCATGATCTTTCATCAGGATAAACAATTTTCAAAATAAATAACATAAAAAAATACCACTTCGTCGGTAAGAAAAGTTACTGTAAAGATAAAAAATATAAAAAAGGATTAAAAGTTCATGAACTTTCTTAAATTTTTGTCTTCGTAATTTAGGGGTATTTAGAAATCTTTCACCAAATAAAGTGGCACAAAATGTCCCCAAATAAAATCCATCGATAAAAAAAGTCTTAAAACTATGAGTACGTTGAAAAGAAAATAAGTCATTGAATTTTGACGTACTTTAATGACAATTTTCATACGGTTATCAGATCTTCAATAAAATACAAAAAACGAATCTGAAGTTCTCTCGAAATACCCATGAACTTTTAAAAAGATTCTAGTTACTTACACATGTTACCTCGGCTAAATTTTTTGCTAGAATAATATATCACCAAATATTGTGAATTTTAATCAATTTTTTTTCTTTTGTGTTCAAAATGTGGGAAAAAGACAGTATACTTAATTTTAGAATCTTCAATGAGAAAGAGAAACAAATCAAACTATTTTAAACTCCTATTTCAATTTTGAATCAAAAAGTCAACAACTTTTGACTACGTATTTAAATGTTAGACGTACAAAAAGTAAAAATATATAAAACTTGAGCCTAAATTTAATAAATACTATAAAGTAAATGTGAACACTAAACTAAAATTTGACAAAGTATTGTTTTGCGGAAATAGTCGAATGGATACTAGGTGACCATCTATTTTTTTAAATACTTGGTTTTAATAGCTTGAGTAAAGCAGTTTGATTTTTTCTGCTTTAAAACCAGGTTTAGAGAACTGAGATAAATTCGTTAAAAATTGAAAAGATGCATTCTAAACTACTAGAAACGAAGAATTCGTGTTATGTTGGTTAGAAGGGTTGAGCCTAAGCAGAGAGCTGACTTCTCCATGCGGAAAGTCAAGCAAACGTCCGTAAAAAGCCATTCAATGAATGATGAAAAGTAGTGAATGAAGTGTTTGTTTCCTCTTATAAATAAACTAAACTTCATTTCATTATTCTGTAAAGATAATTTATTTCATGACAGAAAAATCATCCCCCATTTTGCTTTAAGTAATCCAACAAGTAATCAAGTGGGAAACATAGTGAAATAAAAAAAGTACATACTGAAAATGAAAATAAGAACATATTTCATTCGTAAGTAAAGTAAAAAAAAGTTAAAAGAGCATTGTTTACTGAAGACCATTTGTAAAGCAAGCAAACAAAGTGATATGAAATACTTTAAAATTTTGCATTGATTTCCACTAAAATAAACTTAAAAATATAAGACAATTAAAAGAAAATTATTAAGGAATTTTTGAAATAAAATTAATTGAATAAAAGCTATAATTCTTTGAAAATAACCACCGTCTTACACTGTTTTTGTTTTCAAGAACAATTATTTTAAAAAAAAATATCTTTTGACTCTTCCGAATTCATTTCAGATTCTTCCACTGCTCATTGTTTTAAAATTAGTTTGTAAGCTCAAAATGCTATGTTTTAATTATAAAATGTGATGCAATAAATCCTGTATGTTTGCATTACAAGTAACGTTATTTTCAAACATTGATAATCACTGGGATATGGCAGTTGAATCGTCCATCTTCTGTTTCAGCGCTACAATCCCATCTTCAGTTGCCACCTCGGATGTAAATCATTGCAGCGGTTCATAAAATTGTAGATCGGGGTGAATGGAGATCTCGGGTTCATTTTAAAATGTAAAATAAGACACAGCAGTAAAAAAAATCTTCAAAAATCACATTTTAAGTAATTAAATACAAATCATATAATTTCAAACTAAAATCAATTTGAAAATTCTAAGGCGTTAGAATATCATTGCATTTCTTCAGAAATCCTAAAAATTAATCCAACGTCATGTTGCTTGGCAAAATTTCCTTTGACCAAATGATAAAACAAAATGGATTCCTGGGAATATTTTTCCATTGTAGTGAATGTTTTTCCCCTGTGACTGATAAACTTCCTCTTCAAGGATATCTCGATGGCCTACTTTGGTAGACAGAATGCTCTGAAGAATGAATTAGTTAAGAGGGAAGATTAATGAGGGAATTTTTATGAAACTTCCCTTCATCATGAGACCCGCATATATAATACTGTCACCTCAAATGAATACATATAATTTAAAATTATAAACATATAACTAAATTAAGAAATTAAAATAGAAGAGAAAATTATATGTAATTCAAAAAATTATAGATTTTTGTTAAATAAATTATTTTTAATGATGGTTTTTCACATCTCAAATATAATTAAAATGTAGTATTATTTCTTTTATAAACGTGAATGCATGCATTCCTTTTGCCATAGATAAATGATTTATTTGCACACCAATGCTTTATGAAATAATGATTTTATAAACACACATTGTATAAATATCAAAAAATTATGATTCTAAGAATCAAAGTTTCATGAAATAATTCGATGGTTTTATATAACAATTGTAAGCCAAAGAATATAATTCAATTAACTGTGGCTACTGAAACATGATCCTTTTGCTGGTGAACATTTTGAGGGGTGATCAAGAAACGAAACCTGAACTGAAATTTTACTCTCCGACTCACGCCACAGCAAAGAAAGGACATTGAAATATATGGAACAATTTATGCTCCCCTTAAAACAAGCCTCTCAGCGTGATGATCTTCATTTAGGTCAGGAATCGAACTTGCTACCTTCTGGCTATATACGTAACTCCTACTAGGCAATAAAAATTAAAAATCATTTATTAATTACAAGGATACATAAAAAAATTTCAAAAATGTCAATCGTTTTCTGAGGTATTATTGGTAGAACTATTTCTTTAAAAGATAAAGTCGCGAAATCGATCCTAGCTATTGTTCAACAAAATGAATGTTTTGTTTCTACTTATCTTATTAGAAGTGTTGGTGAATGCTGTGAACAATGTATATAAGTTAATGATAAACAATGGATATTCTTATGCCTTACAATGACATTGAAAGTTATCTACCTTGGCGGCTATGATGCATTTATCTTACTAAAACTCTTTGGATTAAAACTTGCCTTATTCAATTCTAGTTTTACTTTTATGCATTGCTGTTAATTTCATTTGGACCAACAGTTTTAAGTGGAATATGAACCATAACAATAAATCCCCATTAAATGAGAATCTAACCCATGAACCTCTGCACTGCAGTTTAGAGTACTCGACATTCAGCTCAAGAGATGAATGCTCCGTTTTTGATTTTTAATCGCTATATGTTTGGGAGATTTTGAGTTTCCTTCCTTGTTGCATCTAAATGTAGTCAACAATTTATGGAAATTTATTCTAGAAGACAAAAATGCTACGAATATTTTAGAAAGCAGCTTTCGTGCTATAGGCTGTTAATAAATATTAAAATATTTATATTACCTATTTTGTATCTATTTTTTAAATTTAAAATATAATACACTGAAGTTTTTCAAATATTATTGTTTATTCAAGAGCAAACGAATGCCTCGGTAAATATAGGCTAATATTTAACTCAAATTTCTTAAAAAAATTCAACGTATCGTATTTAGAATGCGTAATTTGTAAGTGTCTTCTTCAATATCAAAAATAACCCTCGTAATATTTATTAATACAACTTACTTAAGCAGAATTCCACAAAAATGACCTATCTAAAAACTCAGCCAATAAAAATCAGCGCTTCTCGGAAACTTTTCTGATTACAGCTGAGGTTAAAAATTGAAATTTTTATCGTGAGGTCCCCAAAATAGGAACATAAATTGGTGGCACAATTCCCTGGTATTGGCTTTCGCAGGGCCAAAGAAACTAATGGAGAATCAATAGCGGAAGTCATTCCCGATTATGTACTAAGGCATCGAGTTACCTTTTGGCAGTCACGAAGGCTAAATAATATCCGCCTCTAAATACATGAAGGGATTTCTCTTGGAAGGTCACAAGGAAACAGTTTTTAGTCATTTCTAGAGATATTTATCTGTGAAACTATCACTTAAAGTAGCAAATATTTCACTTTAAAAATGTATATTTGCAATGCATCAAGTAAACATGTTTACAATATAAAAAGTTTTTATGGAGAATTTGTGAAGAATTGCATTTGGAAATTTGTTACATTAAAAATCAGATTTATAAAGCTACCACAAATGGAAGTATTACATTAAGAATTACATTAAAAAAAAAATACCTCAATCGGAAAAATTACATTTGGGAAAAAAACTACATCAATGGGAGAATATAAATTACGTTAAGAACTTTAAGGCAATAATAAAATCTCAAATATTTGTAAGCAATAAGTAAAAATCAAATTAAATTACAACAGTTATCAGTTCTATTTCCCATGTGATAATTTAGTCACGTGGGTATAAATTAAAGGTTTCAATATTAATTCGTTAGTCTAGTGGTGTAGAGAAGAGCGATCAAGATAACCTTTCTGTCATTTGATCATCATTTAAAATGACAGGAGAACTGAAAAGAAGTTCTGTTTATTTGCTCTTTTAGGAAGAAATAAGTTGAAATTTAACGAAATAATGTTGCCAGCTTACGAAATTAGTTCTCTTATGTGTGTGTTTCTTCCGTCATTTCTTTAGCTTTCTTTTACATTACTTATATATTCTCATGAAAATCCTCATTAAGTTTAATTTTTGGAAATGTTAATTTTGAATCTGATAATATTATTATCCTTTCGTATGAATCTGTAAAACGTTGTTCTTCACAAAAATGAAAATTTTGAACGTGATAATTAGACCATCTTTCCATGATCATCAGTAAATCATAATTTCTGCTATAAGAGATCACTTTAAATTTCAATATGATGACATTTTTATAAGAATTTGTAAGACTTCACTTTCTGTATAAATGAAAACTTTTTAATCTGTTAATAAAATAATCTTCATATGTTCATTAATAAAATTTAATTTCTACTGAATCTGATAGTTTGATGATCTTATAAGCATCTGTAAACTCTGTTGTTTTTACGAATGAAAATTTTGAATCGGATGACACACTATTTTTTTATGATCATTTCTAAGCATTAGTATACTTGGAAATTATAAATCTGATAAAATGATCCTCACATAAAAGCATATAAAACTTCTTATTACCTCTACAGGTAAACATATGATAATCTTCTAATCAAGTGTATCCCTTTTTTATTCTGTAAGTGATAAATTTAAATCTGATAAAATATCATGAGCTTTTTTTAAAGTATGTACAACTTTATTCTTTTTACAAGTGAAAATTTTGAATTTAAGAATAGGATGATCTTTCTATTCATCATCATATGTAAGAATATCATTAAGATTTGCTACTTTCTAGAAGAAAAGTAAGGGAAAAAATAAAACCTTACAAATGCTTACCAATGTAATGTATTTCATCTTTTTTTTTCATTTAAAAGAGATCTCCTGTTAATTAGTTTGTGGAAATTCATAAGTTTTTTTGACAAATTATTAGGGGAATTAGGAAATATTTATATTGACACATACAATTTTCAGTTTACCACACCTCAGCAACATCAGACCTGGCTGTGATGAGGTAAATAAAATTCTTCTCTTCTTCAATAGAACTTGGAACAGTGGACAAAAGAATCTTTCCTGAAATTGTGTTTCTCTCACTTGAACATCAGCAAGGGCATCTGACGAAAGGAAATTGCTTTCTTTAAAAGAAAAAAAATTGAAGTGACACTATTCAACAGCAGGAAATGCAATATAAAGTTGGATTTCTAGAGCATAAGCTAAGCGAAATTTAAAAATATATATATTTTCCCAAAATTTTTGGTGATTCGTTTAAAAAAGTAGACATGGATTTTTTACATTATGTTCATGGGTAAAAATTGCACTGAGGGGATTTCCTGAGACACATTTAATGATTCCAAGCAAATGACGGTCCCATTTCTGCCTGGGGTATTTTTTGATTCAATCAAATCCACACGACGCTTAATCGTAAAATTCCTCTCCTGGATTTTGTTTGAATAGGTTGAAAAGCAAACAAACACATTTCCTTCTTCAAAAGGACGCATTTTTATGGAGTCTAGCATTCATTTTCAACCACAGTCGGAAAACAAAATTTTCTACATATATCCGACAGGGTCGGAAGTTTGTTCTGTTGCAATACATGAATACGGAAAATATTTTAGAATGGATTTAGAAAAGAGTGCAACATCTGTCAAGTTTTTCTGAATTATTTCTTTCCTATCATTCAAATGAAGGATCTTTTAGACCTTGAAATGAATCGGAGGAAATTCAAAAAGGAAATTTCTGAAGAGCTATTATAAAACAAATTTTTCTAAACAGTTTATTTATAATCGACTTAAAACCTGTATTTTGGAGTATACTGCAAAAAGTATCTCAAAGACCTGTAAGAAAAAGCGTTTCTATATGATTAATATTCGGAAAGTCAAAATCAATAATGTTCGAGTTCACCACTTGACATAAATTAAGATTTTAAGCAAATTCGTAGCAATTGGTTATGGTCACAGTGGTGTGGATGATTAGAGATTGTTCTCAGGATTAGAAGGTAATGAATTCGCGTCCCGAATGTACCGAATATCCGTTATGTATTCTAAAGGCTTCTGAAGGCACCTTCGGTTGACTTTGATCTTCCAAATGATATGATAATTCTAGGGTTGGTAGGCCAACTCTTCAACTGAGTCTTTACTGTTAAATTACGAAGAGCAGCCCACTTTCTGGGTCACGAGGGCACTCCAGCTGGATGCTCCAGTCACCCCCTATTCTGGTACTTGCAGTGCCAAAAGGATGAAATTTCCAGTAGATGAGAGCTGGTAAAACAAAGCAGCGAATTCACAGTTCATATTGTTATCAAGTTTAAAATGTCATGTTATGAAGTTAACATTTTTTAAAAAAGGTTTAATCGTAGCTACTTAATTGAAATCACTCAATAAGAAAATTTGTCCATCGGTTATGCCAAAATATGTATAATGTTCAGTAATCTGAAATAATTCTTGAAACTCTTAAGTAATTTAACTATTAAAGAAATATTTAAATAATGAGCAGATCAAAGAGGGAGAAAACAAAGCCCTTTATTTCAGGACGGTCAATCCATTTATTATTTAAAGAGAATGTTCTAATGACACACTGATCTGAGTGTTAAAGGAAATTTAATACAATAATAGCTTTTATTTAAAATTTTGTCCAAAAAGTATTAGAAAAAATATATACTATTGTTGTTTTGGTGAAATAAATAATAAATTTTGATGAAATCAATTTAATTTGTATTTTTTGGTAACATTTAAGGGCACTCATCATGATATGTGCCTTTATAACAATATATCATTATGAAACATTTATTATAAATATTTATTTAGTTCGCATTATGAAATAAATTATGGTATAAAATGAATGCAAAATTTATATTTTAAGACTTGGAAACATTTTTGGATTGAGGTTATAAAAAAAACTATTACTTAAAGTGTAATATAGTTATTTTATTTGGTTTAGAAGTTTGATAAGTTCTTTCACATAATAAAAATGATTGCTTTGCTTGGACTGATTTATCAATTGGATTTTAATATTTAAAATTTTAAAAGCTGAAGTCTTTGCAACTATCGAGGTAAATTATGGTATGGTTCTTTCAACAGTCACGCTTCCAATCCTAATTTAGTTGCTGCGCCTAAGAGTTGTAGTGGCAATCGACATATTAACATTCTGACCTTCGTTTCATCTGAAGAAGAATTGCAGTCAACTATATTATATATATATATATATATATATATATATATATATATATATATATATATATATATATAAAAAACAATATTCGAATTCACTTGATGTTAAGACGTGACGAGCAATTTTAATAGGATACAAAAGGAAAGTATTTTTTAACACGTAACGTATAACTTTCCGCTATCAATCTGTAATTCATTTTATTTATTAAAAATATATGAAAAAAATTATTTATAAATATTAAGTAAAAAAGGTAAGAAGTGTAGTTATATCTTCTATTATTCTATAAAGGACTTATAATAAGTTCATATAAAGAAATAATAACACGCTTGAATAAGAAATGTTGACGTTTATTAAATATAACTAAATTACTCACACACAGTTTTTTTACAAGAATAAAAATGAGAAATCTATAAAATAGTATCGTAATCTATCTTTAAGGTTTTAGTTAATGTAAACAAAAATAATTTGCTCTTTTAAAAAATTCTTAATTTAATAGAAAATTTTCATTTTAAACAATCAAAAATTTTATTCTAATACATTTAATCTTTTTCATCATGATTGAATACTTCTAAAGCGTTGTCTGCAAGAGTAAATAAAATGAATTACAAGTATTTCTATTGTCTGTAATTCTCTTCTCATTGGTTTATTGTAGTATCAGTTACTTGGAAAATAAACAATTCTTTTATGTGACAAAAATTTAATTCATTCTTTCTCTTCGCATTAAATAATTTGATTAATATTATTATTACAACAATTAACAATTTGAAAGCGTCTCCAAATAATAAAATACATAAATTAATACAAAAGTTTTTTAGGTGATGAAAGTTAAGAAATACCAGTAACTACAGTCGGTAATTCTACAGATTTCACGGAAGTGATTAAAATAAAGAAATCAAAAATATTAAAAATATAAATTTTGTATTTAAGTTTAATTTAAATTTGAAGCTATTATGATTTAAGGCAATTTTCTACTTTTTTGAATGTACAACGTATGATTAGATTTTCAATTCTGTAGAAAATTTGAAAATATTTTAGTATTAATTATTATGTAATCTCTATTCACAATATTTTTTATATTATAATCATCTATAAAATGATTTATATACTTATATTTAATGTGATTTATGCATGTTTTACTATATTACATATTTTACACCAATACATGATAGATATTTGGGCAGTTTTCAATGAATATGGGGAAGGCTCTCGTACATTGGTCTCCTATCCACTACACAATCAAATATAACCCATGAGTTCTCTATATTGCGATGCATAAGTTTGGAAGGAATTAGAAACCGATATCAACCAATGAAGCCGAAATCAGATTGGGCAGCTTCATCTATACGCCACACCACACCAGCGGAAGAATAATGAATTACCGATTTCATAAAGTTAACAGGCTCTCTTGAATGATCTTTGGATGGATCATGTATAGAACTTATAACCTTCATGACTTGAGGATAATACGAATCCTTTCGAACCAGATTCCTAGAGACTTTCAATTAGTTTATTAAGGCACATTTTTGGATGCCTATTTTGGTGATTTAATCCGCTCGACAAAACCATTCATCTCCTCATTTTGATCAAAACTAACAGAAAAGATTGACATTTTTGGAGGCTCCCCACATTATGCCATACTTAAAGTGGGACATTAGGCACAGTGAGACTTCAAACAAACTCTGTTCTTCTCAGCATGAAGCTCTTCAGCTGGATCAAATATCAAATTCATTTACCATCCAGTTATGAGAATAACGCGTTTCCTAGATAATGTGATTCTAGAAATAATTTTTAAGGGAATAATTCGGTGTATTTTTGTATTACTTGAATCAATTCTTTTACAATGAAATGAAAAAATAATCATTTTAGTTTCGAAATAAATGAATAGAAAAAGTTTCATTGCAATACACCCAACTACACTTTTCCCGATAACCAATAATGGCATCTCAGTTCGTTGGTTATAGACTGACAGGATTACGGCCTCAATCAAACTCCAGAGAAGGGGGGGGGGATTCCATCTAAAATTATCTCTTTAGATAAGGGAGCAGAGGGAGAAGAACTTTCCCTTCAACAGTCAACATTGACAGAAAAGATTTATCGATTACGGAAGTTCCTGTGAATACTGATTGTGCTCTAGTCTCGTAGCTCGGGGAGAGACAGTCGCGCATTGCAGAAGACCGTTGATTAAGTTAAATACTTTCTGTTATTATGAATGATAGAAACACTGTCTTATCAACTGTATTATATATTACTTAAATAAGTTCGGTTATTCAGTAGAAAAGGTCGCTATAAGAGATTTTGATTTTTGAAAATAAAGCATTATTTCTCTTAATTCCGAAATAAATATATTAAATTTTCAATGACTGTATAAGAAAAATAAGTGATAGTAGCATAAACAATTATACTTTAGAGGCACAATTGCTTAAAGGAAAAGGCCATTGTTCTCATATCTAGAAGGGAGAAGGTTCGATACCTGATATAGAAGAAGAGCTTCGTATGAAGATATTGGACTCAAGTATTTCATAATGTCCCACCACTAGTATATCACGCAGCAGAAAAGGTCAAAGTAAGTACCAGAGACAGTTACTTGGAGCGCCCTCTCGTGCATAATCTCAGCCTTGCCACTTGACCACCGTTGGAAGCTACGAGGTAGTCTCCTATTCTTAATGACTTTGGTTGGTGGAAGTAATTTGTCAGAAGCGTAGCTCAAAAAAAAAATCCGGTACATCAAAAATGGATTGAAGTTGGTGATATATATTATAATTTAGAGAAAATTAACTAGGATATCTTATGGGGATAACTAACATTGATTATTATTATACATTAAATTACACGTAATTTATGATAGGTGAAGGCATTCTCGTTTGTCACTTGCAACTGTTTGTAATGGACAAGATAATCTATCCATCCTCTTCATTTGGCAGAAATAGGCACACAGAAATTCCTCTTGCATTTTATGTAATTTACATTTTTAGAAACTCGTAATAATGAACAGATAATAATCAGTAAAAAGGTAACTTGCCTTTTAAGAAACCTGGTCATTAAAATAACTACTAAATTAGATATAGACGAAATAAGAGATCTTTCCAGATCACAATTATTGTATGCAAAATCATTAATGAAATTATTGATATTAAAAAACACTGATAATTAAATATTGATTCCTTCAGATATTATACAGCGGTCCTTTTAGCTAAAACTTTCTATTTTGAACACACTTTAAATCAAACATATATATTACCAAAATTATTGCCGCCTTCTCTGTCTAGTGGTCAGCATTCCTGACTGCGGAAAGGGAGGTCTGGGTTCCAATCCCAGTCGGGGCATGGATGTACTTTCTCTTTCTCTCTCTCCTGTCTTTGTTCTTTCCTTGTATGAATGGGTTGTGAATGGTTGTCTACCCTATAAACGGGTTCCTATGGCATGTGTGTACTGAGGATGTCGGACTCCACACCCAATTGTGGTTCATTTGAAAGAGTGGAGCAGCGCACCCATACTGCCAGCCTGGCTGGCACTCGACAAAAAAAATTATTAATCAATTCTGTTGATATTGTCTCTTATCCTATTTGGTTAGCCAATAAACTAAACCAGATCCATGAAACCATGAACTAGTAAAAAATCCAAAGTATGATTTCTAAGCAAGTCTTTATCATGTCCTAAGCAGGAAAACAACTGTTCAGGGGTAAAATGCGTAGTGTTCCTGCGCATTCTTTGATCAATGCCTGTTGCATTGGTTTATTCTAAGGCATTATTTAATTTTAAGGTTCCTTTTCCAAGGCACTTATGAATTTTGTTAATGCTGTCTGCTGCACACGACTAAAAGACTGCCCTTAAACGTGACAGCACTCCTAATTATCTGCTACCTTATATAGAAAGCATATTTATTTAGTGAAATGATCGGTAGGATTATATTCATTGAAAGGATATTATTAATAAAAATTATTACAGAAGCAGAGAACAAAGGGATAAAATTCTGAATATACTCAGAGGGGCACTGAAAAACAAAGTTACAAAATGACTATAAAGGTAAACTCAAACATAAACTATTAAATGAGGAGAATATACAGGATAGATTGGATATAGCAGGGAAAACATTAAACCCATAACAACTGAAGCAGCTAAGAAAATTTTACCAGAACTTGAGAAGAAATATAAAGATTGATATGATACAGAGTATGAAATAGTAAAAGAAAAATTGGGAAAGTATAAAGTAGTGATTCGAAAACGTTACTCTAGAAATGCAGAGAAAAAATACAAAAAATTTACACAACAAAAAAAGATATTACACAGAAAGGAAAAGAAAATATATTGGGACAAACAACTTTATTAAATAGACTTTTTCTTAAGAAATAAAAGGAGGCAAAGAAATTTTATAAAAAAGTTAGTAGTAAAAGGAAAGATTTCTGCTCTTCAACATGTTCTTGTAATACTGAAGGCTAACTGCTTAAGCAGAAAAGTTATTGAAATGGAGATAATACACTCGAATACATTAAATAGTAAAGATGAAACAGACTTGAGAACCCAGAAAAGAAATAATGATGCGCAAGATATTCCAACTCTTCATGAAGTCGAAATTGATGGAAAGCTGGTTTGGATGGGGGGAAAGAGCAATGCTCATAAGGATGAATGAACTAATCGAAGAAATTCATGAAATTATCTCTAATGTCTTTTTATTGGAACAAATGCCATTGAAAGGAAGGAGGGGGACATGTGTCCAATATACGGGAAAGGAGACACATTTGAGTGAGAGAAATGTAGGGAAATAGCAGAAATGCTATTTCCCTAAACTCTCTTAAAACACTCCTTACGATTCTAACAAATATTTTATATAAAATATCATCTACACATATAACAAAAAATTGATCAAAACTAGTTGATGAAATGCTTGAACTAAAAATGCATGAGAAATCAATAAATCTTACAAAAACGACTCTGAGTTAATGTTAAAAGCATAGTAAGACTTCACACAAATCTATATGAATTACTTTTTTAACAAAGAAAAAAAACTGAAGCAGGGATATTCAATGTTACATTGAAAAAGCCTATAAGAAATTAAGTATTCAGGCACAATCAACGATTTCAAAAGTCCCTACAAATGTTAGCTTTTTCCGCACTTGAACCAGAAGAAACAAATATTGGACAAACAATAAATTTCGAAAAAACAAATGGTATGGCAGTAACACATAATGGACTTGTTGTACAACCAACGATACTTGGAGATTGCAATTTTGAAAATTTTGAACACCTTAAACATCTGGTCTCAATTATAACAAAAAATAAAGACATTGAAATTAAAAACAAACTAAATTTGTTCAACAGATGTCACGCTATGGACTGCGAAAGCCCTTTCAATCAGAGCATTGAACCATAAAAACCAAGATCTTTATAAAACTTTAGTAAAAGTAGTGTATGTAAGTGAAATCTAGAATATGAGCAAAACTGAGGAAAGTAAATTAACATTTGAAAACAAATGCTAAAAAAATATTTAGAGAGGTTACTGAAAATTTTGTAAGAGGTATCCGTTATAATAAGGAAATTTATTTCACCTTCAAAGAATCAAATATAGTGAAAATTATAAAAAATTATCAATTAAGTTGACACATTTATAGGTACAATGATTTAAACCGAAAAAAAAGTCACATTTTAAAATGTTGATGGAAAAAGAATGATTATTGACCCAACTCTTGATGGATGAGAAAACACTACAAGAGATTGAAGCCAACCGTTGGAGCGGATGGAAGAAAGCCTCGAGCAATCTCTAGAGCTACAGAAGAAGATGATTTGCAGGATTAAATGCAAGTCACACGATTCAGTTATTATGATCAATCATTTTCATGGAGTAAATTTCTTGGAGCTTTAAAGAAGAAGGGGAAGTGGTTAAATAAATCCTCAATTTTCCTTTCATTAAAGATGTGTTTTATTTAAGGAAAAGTTATTTTATCAGCTAATTAAGTCACTTATGCGGTAAGGCTACATCCAAACGGCTTAAATGTTTCATTCATAATATTTGTAAAATAATATAGCAAAGATCCTTGGACTTTTTTAAGCATCAAAACCTTACCATTGCATCTAGTAACAGATTACCTAAATGACATTTCACATGACTAGATAAGTAAATCTAAATTGTACTACATTCGAACGTAAACTTTTTGATAGCCTCTTTTAAGTGTAAGAGAAATGCTATTTTCTATTACAGATGATTAACGGACGATAAAGAATTTGAAAGAAATGATATTAGAAAATCAGCTATAAAAATTAAAAATGGCTTCAATATGTATACAACTACAGTAAGTGTTTTATATAAAGTGTATTACTCCCTAGAAATGATAAAAAACAGTTGGACGTAAGAATAAATAATCTATAATAGTAATTTAATCATATAATTGTATTTCTTTCTCAGAGAGTTTTCTCATAAAATTGTTCGCAATGACACTTTTTATTTAATTTAATATTTATATCCCTTACATAAAACCATAAAACTTATTTTAAGAAGACTCTTTTGTTTCTTTGGCAGCAGCCTCGCACGAAGGAAAGAGTTTTAAAATATCGTAACTACTTAAAAAATAAAGGTTCCCCCTCCATCAAGGAAGTGCAAGTTTTTAGTGGGAACAGTTGGAAATAAAATAAAATATTGATCTTTAACCTTCTGAGTAGAGAAAAAGGAAATATACAACTTGCATGGAGTTCGTTTTCCTTTTCAAAAGCTCCTTTCTCGAGTTTGAATTCTTAAACATGGAGCTCGGATCAAAAGGAAAGAAAAGAGTAAAAATAGCAAAAGTCTAAAAGAAAAGGCTTTTATATAAATCTGATTAAAGCATGCGGAAAAAAGTCATGTTTTTATCTTTCTTGTTTGGTACAGTGATGATACAAAAATTATTCACTTGAAAATTTATAATAATGTGGAAATAACTCCTAATGTTTTTGAAGGAATAAAGAGAGTGTTGTATTTCCTTTTCTGTTGTTATTACACATTGTTATGTATCTATATAAAATAAAAATTCAATGATAACTGGTTTAGCATGAAGAATTTAATAATTTCTTTCTAAATTTGATAATTCAATTCGTAATTCCTTTTATAGTTACAATATGCTAATATATAATTGTATTTATTGATTCTAATATCTTTAACATTAGAAGCATGTAAAAACTTATATAACTCGCATGAAGTATTACTGAATAACAATATAAGAGAATAATTATATTCTTCAAAGACTTCTTAAAGAGCTTTATTTTTTGAAATTAAAGCTAAGATCACTCACACACACGGACACACACACATATATATATATAGTAAATATCATTAATGTATATTCTTCATAAGTCATATTTGTATAATATGAAGTTAGATTTCAAACATTTTTACAAAATAAATAATCTGAAAAATAACTTTTCAATTACTATTATTCAATATTCTTCTATTATGTTCTCTTTTATTGAAAAATTGTTATTACACATTCAGTATAGTTTCAATTTGTTTGCTTTAAAATTAAATTTTGAATACCAAACGCAAATTGTGTGGTTGTGTGTGTGGTCCTCTTATTATTTGAAAGCAATTGCATTTTCATACACACTAATGCTCAATATTCTATTATTGTATTTCGTATCATTCTAGTATTATTTACTGAAATTCTAACAAGGACTAAATAATAAAAATTACGTTTTTGGTATTCTGTTATGAAGAAAACATTTGCTATGTCTAGTGTTATGCTTGAATAATAAATGCCTGCACATTAATGATGAATGTGTATTATGCATAGTCTTTCAATATTCTTACCTATTTAGTATACAAATTCCAAATTTTAAAATGAATATCTCGATAAAGAGTATTCAAATTTTTTTAACAAATTAAATGTGTGTGGGAAAAAAAACAATTACTCTTTGGATTTATTGCATGCAAGTTTTTCTACTTGCTTAGTATAAAAATAGTTTTATTTTAAAATATATAAAAACTAAATATACAAAATATTTGAATATAAACCTACAATTTTAAAGTAATTTTTAGTTTCATTTTTATTTAAAAAATTAAAATGTTCTCCTGTTTGTTAACGATTTCTCAAGAAATTCAACAGTTTCCTTGTATATAATTTATAAAGAAAATCATTTTATATATATGAAATTATGTCAATTTTAAACATTAAATATATAATTACATGGTTAGGAGCAAAAAAATTATTATTTAAAATACATAAAATTTTAAGGCATTTTACTTGATGTCATAAAAAATTATGTATTTGTATGTAACCTATGTCAGCTATCATTCATGTGACAGAATCAGGAGAGGATCTTCTGACACACGAGACAGCCGAAATTGTTCAATTACAGTAGTTTCTATCCTCATGTACACGTTGTATAAAAAATATTGCAGAGCATATTTCTGTTTTCCTGTCAAATAAAAACAACGGCTCAACAAAGTGAAGCATCATTTTCCATGGACAAAGATTGGGAGGGTGACCACATTCTCCCTCACTCAGTTGATGGAGCTCCGTACGTTGGAGACGTGTCCACGTTAATCTGTGATGTCCAAAATACTTCCATTGGTGTGGTGTGGAAGTGGAGAGAAGTATGCCAGCTCAGGTGGAACCTTATCACCTGAACGTAGTTCAAAATGACGAGCATTGGTGATGGGTGAGTATTCCAAATCTGTTATCCTTTAGGTAAAGTCCGAGACTCATTTGCAATGCTATATATGTATCTATACATGTGAAGTTAAAACGAATATAAAACTAATTAAACATAAAAATCAAATATATCACTCATACATTTTTAGCATCTAAAAATTTAAGCATTTTTATTACATGCTGTTGATATTTTCAGGATCATTCCTTGAAATGCTAAGCTATTGTAAATTACAAATACGTATAAGAAGATAGAGTGAAAGGATATTTTGTTGTGAAGAATTATCAATTATTCAGAAAGAAATGCTCACGGAAAATTACACAATTCTTTTCCATCCAATAGCATCCGGGTGATGCGCTGAAATTTTATCACTAAAATGCTATTGCTATATTTTGTAAAAAATAGAAAATGTTCCTATTTTGCTGTAAAAAGAAAAAATCATCGAATTATTTGGAAAAAAGCATGACGTCTGAAAAACAAGAACATATGTTCAATTCCATTGCATACTGTTGACATTCATTTATTAGAAACGTAAACAGCTCGTTATTCGAGCCATGTACATTTGTATGCCTCTCGTAAAGCTGTCATGATATCGACATGGATGCGTGTATTTTCATGCTTACTCTTTAAAGATGCATGAGCAGGAGAGAGAGGCCGCACACTTCGGAAGAATTCGCAGGAGGAATAAACATCGGACTTACTGTGTGTGATGGTGGGGATCTTGGAGCGGGCCTCCGGGTCGAGGGGGGCCTGGATAATGCTCAGGCTGGGCGAGATGATGGCGGGCAGCGTCTTGGCACGCAGCAGGGGGATCCGCTTCTTGAGTGATGGCTTCTCGGACAGGTGGCTGCGGAGAGAGAAGACGACATTACAACCTCATCACAAATTCACATCCACGTGCACAGGATGCTCGTGCACGCCGAATAAATGGAAATAAGCAATACATTTTTCACACATAAAAGTTTAAGAAAAGGAAGAAATGATATATTATTTGTGTGCGTGTAGATATATTTCTAATGTCCGGCTGCTATAGAATTTCCACATTACAAGGGGTGGAATGATGACAACTTATACAGAAAGGCACCCAGTGGGTTTGTCATCGTACCCCTGAAATCTTTGTAACTAAGAAGCGGGAACCAGACAGAAGACACCTAGACTTAGCCTACCAGCTTCAGAGTTATCATTTCACACGGAAGACATTGTGACCACGATATATTTATCGTGCCCCAGCCACCATGA
>JAPDSC010097262.1:4643-15771 GCA_026290005.1 Latrodectus geometricus | reverse complement strand
TTTCTCTTTAAAGGGACAATTTGTTGAAACATGTTCAAGAACTTTCTGCAGAAATAGAAAACCAAAATTCTTTACATGAAGCTGAATTGCAAATGATACAGGATCAATTAGAACACTATAAAAAATGTGTTTCAGATTTTGAAAAGAAAACAAATGATTTGCAGGATAACATATCTTCTCGCAGTAGAGATACTGCAAACTACTCCAAAAAAATTCTTGATTTAGAAAGTCAGTTATGTGTTATTAAAGAAGAGGTAAGTAAAATCGTATTTCTTTCTTCTCTTTGTTATATGAAGCATATATGTAAGATAATTGACAAGATATATCAGTTTTAAGCTGAGTTGATAGCTTAATATTTTATTGGTTTAATATTCTCTTTGAGTATTGTGGATATTTAAATAGTAGCTTAGAATTCATTCTAAATTACAAATCCCTTTTGAAGTTGTCCTTATACAAGAAGTGATTGTAACATAGCTAACTAGTTCTATTTTAAATATTTAAAATCTATTAGAAACACAGTCAATGAAATGGTTATTTTATTTATTTTTTTTATTTAAAATAAATGCAAGTGAATATATTTTTTCATAAAATGTCAGAAATTTTTCTTGTATTTAATTTATATTTTCAAATTAACTTTCTAAATTCAGATGCTCATCAGAAACATGCATATAAAAATTTTGAGTGGAAATGATCTTTATTAAAAGAAATCCATCTAAAAGTTTGTTTTATTGATGTACAGAATGAAATATTAAAGTTGGGGGAAATATTTTATATATATCATATTTTATAATCTCAATTTCTATATATAAAAATTATATTTAGGAATTGAGATTTGATAGTAAAAATTCATAACAAAAAATTTCATTTAAAACAATTTGAGTTTTATATTTCTTGACTGCTAGAAGTTTGAGGTTAATAAATTTGAAAAATATTTATTCTGGAGATCTATGCATTAGTTTAAGGTTTATGGATAGATGTTTTTTGTAGATAGTTTTTTTGCATTTCTCTTAAACAATAAAATTGAAATAAAGTTTTCAAGATATAAATTTTCCTCAAAATATTTTATACAAATACAATATTTAGAGGCTGATTAGCAAAGTATTTTTCAGTAAACTTCTGAGTAATATTTCAAAATCACAGTGAAATTTAATTGTGTGTTATTAAGTGCAGTAATGATTATAAGTATTTTCCTAGTAGTAATAATTAAATATTAATATGGTAGACATCTATAACTGTTTCATTATTAAATGCATTAATTATCATCAAAGCTTATAAACAAACAAAATAAAGATTGTTTTTTAAAATTTGGCATTCATGTTCTATATATAATGGTGATTCCTATCAAATATTTAATTTTTAAATCGTCTATTATAGTACCTAAATCAATCTGCTTATGATAAATAATATTCACTAGTTGAAGAATTGAATATTCTCTAAAATATTCAAATTGTTTTGTCAATAAAAATTTGGCAAATTGTGTATAAAAATTAATAAATTATTCTAAAATTGTATTTACTTTTATTTTTTTTCTTAAAATTACAACATTTGATTGTCTAAACACTTAAAGCCAGTTTTAGTCAAGCTAGTTTATTTTTCTTTCAGGCATCAATGTAATTATCTGTAAGTAATTGGAAATTTTTTTATTAAAAGAAGTTTTTTAGATAGATCTATTTTATCAATCTTATTTGTGTACACACGCAAAAGATAACTATCTTATTTGTGTTATTATTGTTTTGTAATTGTTAATATCCTTGAAGCTTGGCTGCTGGTGAATTGTAAATTATATTATAATTTACTTGTTGAATTTTCTGCATGTTTAAATTTTACTTTAAATATAATTGTAAAAATTATATTTCAACACTTAATTTCCATTTTATATGTTACTTGATTTGTCAAATTTCTTTTGTAATCTTAATTTAAAGTATTAAACAATTCTATATCCTTTAGTTTACATTTGTTAATTTTTCTGGGTTTTATATTTAATTTTGATCCATATTTTCCCTTTCATTTTTTAATAATTTATGAATCTTTTAAATTTTAAAGAGAAAGTAATTATATAAATTTTAATTCATTAAATGAATTATAAATGAATACGAAATGTTTAATATAATCTCAAATATCTCTTATTGCTTAGTTAATATCGTTTCTGGTATATTTTACATTTTTTTCAGGCTGCTAATTACATTACACAAATATCTTCATTGAAAGCTAGTAATTCAAAGCTTACTCAAGCACTTGATGAAGCTTTGAAAAAACTCCAAGAAACTGATAAAGCGATTGCTGAGCTACATAATCAAAAAGATACCGAAAAGGTATTTATGTTTTAATTTCTTTATCTAAAATAAATATTAAATTTATATGAATATAAAAAAAGAAAATTTTCTAAAGCTTTTTTTCTAAATATTTGGGATTTTTTAGGCAAAATTTGATCACGAAAAAGTGAAACTGCAAGAAACTATATCACAACAGATAAAATTAATAGATTTCTTGCAAACTAAAACTGAAAGTATGGAAAAAAAGAAAAAGGTAATTTCTTGTTATTTATTTAAAAAATGTCAAATTTTATTACCTGTTTTATTAGTCAAAATATTTCTCTTGAAAATAGTTAATTTTATCCATATAATGCAGTGTTTCTCAACCTTTTAGTATTCACGGCCCAATTTTCAATCATAATTTTCATCGCGCCCCCCCTCCCCACCACATACAATAAAATATATACAATAATAATGTATTTTGAGTATTTTGGTGCTAAACCTACACTACAACCTTACTTTTAAACTTTACAAATTACCAAGAATACCGAAATTTATTGACATTTTGCACCACCGATCCTCAGCATTGAAAAAACAAGAATCCTATGCTTTTTTATTGCTCTTGCGTCCCGCCATGTCGGGCATTCTCACGATTTCGCGAGAAGTTTCAATTTGTCTGGTCAGCAAAAAATTAAGCCAGGAGCGTGCGCAGATTCGAACAAATGTTTTCTCATAGGGAGAAGGAGAAAGTTCTATGACGCCAATTTCAATTCCAGACAATCTCATTCTAGTCGATCCTTCTATCGCTATTGAATCTATTCTGAATGTATATATTATAAATATTTTCGTGTAATTGCAATTCACCGTATTAAATATTGACGGCAGCAGACTTATGCAGAATCATGGATAAATTTTTAAGCTGGCGTAAGCGAGCATTAGACGATAGACAAGCATCAACAAGTACACAGATGAGCGTGGTTCCGAAAATAAAATCAAGAAAATATTCTCAAGAATACTTAAATTTTGGGTTCACTAGTACTGAAGTAAATGAAGAAGAAAGGTCCCTGTGTATCATTTGCTCTAAAATGTTGGCTGCAGACAGCATGAAACCTAATAAACTTAAACGACATTTAGAAACGCTTCATAGTGAGTGCGTAAACAAACCCAGAGATTTCTTCGAATTAAAATTAAAATCATATGAAAAGCAAAAATCATTGTTTAAAAAACTTTGTCTGTGAATGAAAAGCTTTAATTGCCTCTTACAAAGTTTCATATAAAATAGCCAGATGTAAAATGCCACACACCATTGGGGAAGAGCTTATTTTGCCAGCCGCGATTAATATTGTAGAAATTATGTTTGGAGATAATTTTGCAAAACAAATGCAGTCTATACCTCTTACAAATGATACTGTTGCCCGTCGAATTGCTGATATAGCTGAAGATGTAGAGTGTCAGCTTTGGTCGAAGTTGAGTTACAAATTGTTTTCAATACAACTCGAGAGGCAACAGATAGTAATAAAGATGCTCATTTCATTGCCTATGTTAGATTTTGTGATGATTTGTCAGTAGTAGAAGAATTACTTTTCTGCAAACCAATAGAACTCAAAGCAACAGCACTCGCTTTATTTGCTATCTTAAATGATTTTATGAACGAGGCAAACATAGAATGGAAATATTACGTCGGAATATGCACGGATGGTGCTCATTCTATGTCAGGAAGATTCCAAAGTATTCCAGCACTTGTGAAACAAAAATCGCCACAGTTCGTCTGGACACATTGCATGATCCACAGAGAAGCTTTGGCTTCCAAAGAAATGAGTCCTGGTTTGAATATTGCGTTAACTACGGTTGTAACCGTAGTAAATTATATAAAAATGAGACCCCTGAAATTAAGAATCTTTTCCGCACTTTGTAAAGACATGGGTGCAGTACATTCAGCGTTACTATTTTATTGCGGGGCAATATGGTTATCACGAGGGAAATTTTTGCAACGTGTTTATAAATTAAGAGAAGAAATCGCCGTTTTCCTACAAGAGGAAAACAGACCGGTAGCTGAGAATTTTCGCGATAGTTTATTTGTGTTGAAATTGAGCTACATGATCGACAGATTCGAGAAATTAAATAACTTGAATCCTCAACTGCAAGGAGCAAATATACATATATTAGATACGAGTAATAAAGTTAATGCTTTTTGTAGGAAATTGGAATTGTGGAGCAGAAATTTAAAGCAAGAAAACTTAACAATGTTTGCAAATTTGAATGATTGTATTAAAACTTACAAGGCTGAAGAACAACATGTAAAAGTTGTTTTTGTAACCATTAAAAATCATTTAGCAATGCTAGCAAAGAATTTTAAAAAGTAATTTCTTGCTGACGACAAACTGATATCAAGTTACAAGTGGGTGAGGGATCCATTTCAAAATACTCCCAAAGGACTCTCAATCGAAGAGGAAGAAACCTTCATAGACTTCACGGCAAGCGGCAAAACCAAAAGACAATTTAGTAATAAATCACTCTTTGAATTTTGGGCAGGAGTTGATGATAAGTTTTCTGCACTAAAAACAAGGGCATTTCGCATTCTACTACCATTTTCAACATCTTACCTTTGTGAAACTGGATTTTCTGCGGTGGCTTCTTTGAAGACAAAATATAGATCTCAGCTAAATATAGAAAAAGAACTGAGAATGTCTATCTCTAATATTAAACCCTTCTTCGAAAAACTTTGCTCTGAAAGACAGGCCCAAGGAAGTCACTAATAATTATTAAATTTGTTTTTAATTTAGTAAGTTGTTTTAATTTAATAAGTTAATTATTAAATATGTCGAAATGTATTTTGTTTTGTATGTGTGTGTGTGTTCTTTTCTTTCAGTCACTTAATCAATTTTTTAAAATAACATTTTCTCTTGGATATGCTCGCGCCCCCCCATTAGTGTGGTGGCGCCCCCCTAGGGGGGCGCGCCCCACAGGTTGAGAATCACTGATATAATGAACTTACTTTAAAAAGGAGTAAAATTTTTTTACAATTATATTTTTATTCTGTACCATTTATGTTCAATTAATGAAACTGACTTAATAATATTATTTATTTTTTATTCAAAAGCATTTCTTAATGATTTTTTACTACATTTACAATTTAGCATTATAACCCTTTTTGGCTTGTTTTAATTTGTATCAAAATAGATTTCAATTTTTAATTTTTTAAGCCCAAAATTATTTTAAATGAAACTGTAGGTAACCTAATTTTCATTGTTATATACATATTCTCAAAATCTGACCATTTATAAGGTCAGATAGGGCACTATCAAATTTTGAGAATATTCTATCTGACAGCTGAAGTAAAAATAATTCCATTCAATATGCCAATTAAATTTGATAATCATGTGTTATCTTCAGTAGCAACTTGAGTACTTACATAATTAAACTTCAATTAGTGTTTTCAATTCACACTTCTTGTATGGTTCCTTGTAGTGATTTGAAATCTACGTAAAATTATAGGAGATGATTAAATATCCTTGTGTGCAAAAGTTATTATAGGGCAACTAACCAAATCATAACTAAATTGTAATGCCATGCTTCAAACTTTGCAAAAATATTATGTTAGCAATTTTCAAAGATCAAATAAAGATGACAACATGAACTCTTATTTGTTCATTTCATTTCTGTGGGAATTTTGCATCTGACATAAACTTCCCAGTAATTTTGTCTGTATCAGAATTAATTGGAAATAATAATTTTTTTTAGATTGTTATAAAAAATATACATCATTTCAAACAGCTACCATAGAAACATGCAAGTTTGTTTTAATTTTATGTATGGTGTAATAAAAATTTCCTATTTTAAATTTTTGAAGAATCAAATTTTTTGAACGAATAGTTGTATTTGTGATCAGGAATACATAAATGTTGATGTTTGAAAAAAACAATTAAATCTTTGGAAGATCTTTTATGAAATTAAAACTAAGTTAAATTTTAAATGATTGCTTGTAAAAATGTTTGCATGATTGAAGGCATTATGGTTTGCATTCTAATTAAGAAGAAATTGTGAATTTGTTTTGGAAAGATTGATTGTGTCAATAGTCTTGGAGAATAAATTTGTTGTATTAAAAATTGTAGTTGAGAAATTGTCAAGCAATTTATTAAGCTTAAATAAAACAATGCTGTGATTGTATAGTTTGTATTCTGTTCTTTGGTTCAAAAGTTTTTGCATTTATTTTCACATCAATAGAAAATGTCTGTATTGGTTTGGTTTTCAATTTAAACTGTAAGTTCTGGTCGAATTAGTCTTTGTATGGAAAAATTTAGAGCAATTGATAAAGCATAAATTTGTTTAATGTCTCATCTAACAAAATGAGTACTAGCGAATGACAAGTGATGTAGGAGTTTTTAATCTTTTTCATTACCTGTTTTAATTGAGTTTGTTAAATTAAATTGTTAATATTTATATTAATACTTATCATAAGAGCATAACATTTTGGATTGATTATTTCAGCTATACTTCTTTGCAAATTTGTATTTTTTTATAATACAATCTATAATAGTTTTCAATGATACAGTTATTTTTACAATATTTTTATAATTTTTATACATATGTATTATAACTTAGAAATATTTACCAATGATACATTCTTCAAAATGTTGACATGTTCATTTTGAAAGTTTTAGATTATGCAATTAATAGATATTAATGACAGTTTGTGAGTTAATTCAGTACACATATTTATGTAATCAATACAAATATTAAATATTTTTTAATCGTTGTCACAAAAGTAGAACATTTTTAGTCATTTTTTTTTTTTAAGTTTTATTAAACAAATTTTTTTGTTATTTATGTTTAGCTAGACTAGTAGTTAAATTAGCAATTTAGCCTCTAGTGTGAGCATTGATGTTTGTAATAGTTCAGAGCAGATTTATAACTATAGGTCTCAGTCAAGTTAGCTGTTTTGCAAATTTGTGACCTTTAGCAACAAGGAAATTTTAATCTTCTACCAAGATGGATTTTAAAAATTAAAAAATTGAAATGTTTATTAAAATTTATTGACAAGGAATTTTTTTGATTAATTTTTATTTCGCAGTAGTACATGAACATGCTGGAAATTTGGTAAACTAATATTATTTATATCTGTAATAAAATTTGCTGCATACACTTGAACCTCAAGAAGTCAAACTAATTAGAAGTAATCCTGTTTAGATTTTGGAAAGTTCAGATTTTCCAAGTGGCCTATTTAAATTCTTGTTATTTGCTCAGTAGTGATCTGAAAAGTCTGTTCACAGTTAATAATATAGCATCAATTCTACCCCTGATAAAGCGCAAATATTTAATAATTCACATATATTTTAATTTGTATCAGTGTGATGTACATTGAATAACACGCTATCCTATTGCGTTACCTCGACCATTTGCTACGGCTACAAAAGTTGAAATATGTTATAGTAATTTCTAATAGTAAGGTGTCTGCTCTACTTCCTGTTGCTCATGTGCTGTGGACAAATTGATCATCTGGCTCTGTTCCATCTGTTGTAAGCTTTTTATTAATTTCTCATAGCAAATTGTGTAATAAAATGTGAACAAAATGTGAACTCAATGCCTGTACAGTGGAAGGAAAACTTGAAATGCTCAAACATCTAGACAAAGGATAAAGTGATGCAAAATTGCCTGTTGAGTTTGGTGTCAATAAGGCTATGATCTGTGACTGGGAAAAATCGAGCTATGATTGAATCTTTGTGTTCTATGACAAGTGATAAAACAACTGAAAAATCCACAATTCAATAGTTTCTGCTCATAACAAACTCGTAAAAGCTACCCTTTTACAGTTAACTTAAGAAAAACAGAAAGGTTTTTCTATCAACAGACTAATGATTAATGATTCAAGAAAAAGCTTTACACCTGTACAATGCTATGAATAGAGATTCTGAATTTACGGCGAGCAACAGATTGTTAAATCACTGAGGAAGAAGGCATGAAATTTGACAGTTAAAGGAGAAAAATAATCGGCAGATACTGTCACAGCAGCAGAATATTTAACCAAATTTGAAAGGTTGATTGCAACAGAAAACTACTCCCTTCAACAGTTGTATAATATGGATAAGTCTGGACTCAATTTTAAAGTACTTACAACTTAAAGCTTAATTTCTAAAGAAGAACTGTGTGCCCTAGTATTCAAAATGAATAAGGGATTCCTTACAATCCTGGCTTGTAACAATGTTGCAGCTACTAATAAATTACTACAAATGGTGATTGGCAAGTCTGCAAAGCCATGTGACTAAAGGATATGAATTTAGTAGCTTTACTAGTTTACTAGAAAAAAAAAAGGCTTGGGTAAATGTTGATCTCATTCAAAAATAGTTTGAAACATAATTTATTCCTTCAGTTTCAAAATTCATGCCTAACAAATGGCTTGCCTAACAATATCTTGTTATTCATTGACAATGTTATCTCTCATCCCTGACACAATATTAGTAAAATATGACATGAGAAAATTTTTCTGTCACCCAGTGTGACTACACTTTTTCAGCCTATGAACCAAGGAGTATAACAACTGCAGTAAAATACTCTTACAAGTTTTGATGGGAGGAGGGGGCGTACCCACCTTTGAAAACGTTAATCTTTTTTTAAAGATTGGTTTACTGAATTGCTGAAGTGTGCCATAAATGCTCTGACTCTTTAATTCGAAAATCATTTTAGCTTTTGAACTGTAGTCATTGATTATCCTTTTTTTAAAATCTAATTTTTAGCCTTCACTTCCCAACTTGTTTTGATAATCCGGAATTTTGGATCTTCAGGATTCGGATTTCTGAGGTTCTAGTATTCATGCATTACATAGATATACATAACAAATTTTGTTATTTTAATTACATAGAATTACATTCTAAAATTTGTATTTATCTTCTATGTTTGATTTTAGTGTTGTATCACAACTTTGCGGTAGAAAAGAAATTGCTTCTGAAAATTGTTACATAAATTGTAATATCCTTAAAATTTTCCATGTTGGTTATGTTTTTTTATTTGAATCCCTCCTTTTCTTGTGAATAGTACTTTAATGTGTACTTTTTATTTCAAAATTCATTTTTCAAAATAATAAGTAAAGTAATTTAATAATTGACTTTAAGATATTATAGAATTTGCCTGTATCAAAAATAAATTCTTAAAATCTAGATTTTGATTAAACATTTCAGAGACAGAAAAAGTATAAAATATTTTATGTGATTGAGAATATTTAATATTCAGTGTACTAACATTTTGAGTACTGGATTATTTGAAGACCTTTGTATTGAAGTAAGCAAATTACTAATCTCTCTCTTCAAGTGTACCCAAAGGGTTTATTAAAATTGACCCTTTTTTAGTTAAAGAAAATGTCAGTTTACATTATTATAGTGTTAAATAAGATTTTCTATAAAAAAAAAATGATTTAGATTCTTTTTTGAAATTTCTCTATTTTAATTTTTTGAAATTCTCTATTTAAATTGCCAATCTGGCTTTTTTTTATTGTGAAAAATAGTTATAGAAATGTATAATTTTAAAAATTTCTGAGTATGCTTTATTTTTAACTTTGTTTCTTAAAAAATAATTTAATGGTTATTGCTACTAAACAATGTAGATTTTCTAGTAATGCTTATGTAGAAATTTTCAAAAATAAAATCTTATTTGAAATTATGTCTGAATTTTGCTGCAGCCAATTTCCAGGTTGTTTGGGAAAAAGGAAGCACCATCACAGCCTCCTCAATCTAAAGACTTGGAAAAATTATTAGAAACTGAAAGAGGTAGATGCCGTAGACTTCAAGACCAGTTGAGTCAAGCAAGAGCTGAAAATATGGATTTACAAAGAGGAAGTATGATGCATTAATTTTTTATAAGAAAAAACTGCTTCGCTGTGCATTACTGCACTTTATTTTTTAAAACATGAGGACATTAATTTTCATATTTTAAATTAATGATTTTTAACCTCTAAATTAAGTTTTATGATTCATATGTGTATATATTTGCAATGTGATTAACAAAGTGTCTGCAAAAGCAATATAACTATTCTGAAAAGTTTTCAATGTTTTAAGCAAAATCATTCATTATGAGGCTAAATTTGTTTTTATGTCTTAACTTTTCCTAATTATTAATAAAGTATCGATAAGTTTAGGAAAACTATAGAAATAACACATAAGGAGATTTAATAATACAGAAAGTTAACAACTTTTATTTCTATTTTTTTAATTTAAACTAGGCAGAATAAAAGAAAAAAACTTTTATAAATAATGACTGAAATTCTTTAAGTTTTCCATAATTGTTATAAATTTCATTTTATTAAATACTTTCAACTGTTATTTATGAAGGAAGTATTTTTCAGTTAACAATTTAACAGAAGCACTGTCTTCAAATGTTGAAGCTCCAGCGACTCCAAAATCTCGTGCAGTACATACAGCAATCTCTCATTCGCCTACTTCTAATGCTGAGTTAAACAATCATCTTGATTCAAAAGAAACTGTTGATCAGATTATGAAACCATCTGGTATGAAACACAAAATTCCACACAGATTCTCTGAAGTTATGTGCATGAAAAATACGAAATGCTGCATTTGTTTAGATTCTGTCTACTTAGGGAGAACTATTGTGAAATGCCAAGGTAATTCAAAGATATCTTTAATTTCTCCCTATGTTTTTTATTTGTAATTGTCAATGTGTTTTCTCGTTCAATTTATAAGATCCTTAAATTTTGTCATTTTAGCAGGGTATTTAATGCAGTATAAATTTTTATTTTATTATTTTTAATTAATTAATTTATTTTTTGATCTTATGATTTAAAGTTGCTCAGAACCCACTTTAAATCATAAGCCATGGCTTGAGTAGCATTGTATATATATATATATATATATATATATATATATATATAT
>JAPDSC010097226.1:0-28915 GCA_026290005.1 Latrodectus geometricus | reverse complement strand
TAAGTATTTACTTAAACATATTTAACAAATACATTTTCAAAAATTTTATTTAGGTATAAATGTAATTAATGCAATGATAATCATTTATATCCTTAATAAATTTATGTATTCTAGGTACTCTTGACGTTTTATTTTTGAAGATATATCAGATGAAATTTCAAAATATGAAGTATATTTAAACAGATTTAATTTTTTGGGTTATTTTTATCATTTAATAATTACTA
Organism: Latrodectus geometricus; assembly: GCA_026290005.1. Lineage (NCBI taxonomy): Eukaryota > Metazoa > Arthropoda > Arachnida > Araneae > Theridiidae > Latrodectus > Latrodectus geometricus. Next base: position 28,691 of record JAPDSC010097226.1, on the reverse strand, counting down.
TATATGAAAACGAGAGAAGAAATCCTTTACAATTCTCCTTCTCCTTGATATGTTTCTTAGTGAAACATGAATAACTAAAATTAATTTGGAAGTGATAACATATTTACTTTATTTTCATTTAAAAACAATGACACATTTCATTTAAAATGTTACTTTAGTATGACTAAAGACATTCCCAAATGAAAATTTTCAATTCACTAAATTCGTTTTATTTTCAAGAAATGAAAAGTTTTAAATAACCCCGCATTTACTGCATTTATATCTCAAATCTCTAATGAAACACGTGTGTAGAAATCAAAATTTAAAAAAGTATCAAGTTTCATTTACTTTATTTTATAAATTAATGTAAAATACGTGAAAAAAAATTTCTTTTTTTTAAAAAAAAAATATTAAATAGAATATTTTATGGCTACTAAAATGATGGTTGGAAAATAGGATGGCATAATTACTTTCAAGATTACATTTAGTTTTGATTACGAATGAAAAAAGCTTAATGTTCTTTTTTAATCATCGATTGATATTAAACTCAGTTTCCTGATCATAATTTAAACAAAAAGAAAAAAAAAATTCCCTCGATTTTTCTCAGTTTCATTTAAAAAGCTTTTAGAATATAAAATTCTATTTGAAGCTTATAATGAATATTCTTCATATCCCAGTATTATTTAGTATGTTTAATAATTATTTAAGATTCAACACAATTTACATTTTAGCGTATTACAAAGTATTTTAATTCTTCTCACGTATCACATTTGTGTGAATATTTCATAAATTTATTGCTGTTCTTATTACTTATGACACTTGACTAAGACAAGATCCCCCCCCCCCGTCAGGGACTGGGTGAATGAAGTCAGAAAGAGCTTCTTCCGTTTTTAAACAGAGCAATTCTTTGAAAGGTGGAAGTACGATATTGGCTCATAGATGGCAGCACCATCTTGATCATCCAATTTTAAGAAAAAGGAGGGAGTCAGGGAAGACCCAAGGACTGACTTTTAACATCCCCCATCAGGAATGGGAACATGGAGGACATTGCGAGCACGGCATGTGTTACGTGCCCCAATCACCATTGGTGAACATGACGGATCTTCGGATGAGCCGGGAATCGAACTCACTACCTACCGGTAAAGAAAATGATACTCTAACTAATCCAGCCAATAAATTTGTACTACTCACAAACCATCCCCATAACATAAATATGTATGTTTAAACATTATAAATAAGAAAATAATATTTGAAATCATTGTTTCCAATTAAGAATTAAAATATATATAATATATCATAAATTTATATAATTACCAAATATAATAATAACATATTTATAAAGTGCAGATAATAACTGTAGTATATGTTTTCAGAAGAAATTGTATTCATAGAAGCTTTATTATTTCTAAGGAACTTTATTATATAGTCAATACTTTTGTAATATAATAGCATTTTTAGAATGCATTACTCTTTCGAAACAAAAACTGAATTATCATACCTTTCCAAAATATTTCAATAATATGCAAATAAAAGTTATTATCATAGGAAATTTCTCATCTTTTTAAGTCTAGCAAAATAATAAAATAACTGAAAAATTTAATGAGTATTTTAACAAAAAAGAATAATTAATTTTTTTCTTTTTTTAAATGTCTTCTGAATTAAGCAGAGCTGAATTTTTCATCAAAAATAATAATAATAATTTATTTATAAGTATTTTTATGACACAACTTTCATTTAAATAAGATTATTTGATAAGCATTGAATGATAAACGGTCTTAATGTGATTTATGTAAAAAATCAGACAAGATAAATGAGACCAACTGACATAAATATGCTTTCTATCGTAATCATTCAAAATGATCTGTTCCTTGAAAAATAAAATGCCGCGATAAAGGCAAATATTTGAATATTTTTAAAATAAATTTAATAAGCTAAGATAACCCTTTAACACAGTTTCAAATATTTCTCATGGGCGATTTTCTTTGGCTTGTTTTCAAAATAATTTTTATTTATTTTTTTTAACGTATTATCTTATTTTATAGACAAAACGTATTATTTGATTATTTCTAAAATTTATCACATTTATTTAAGTTAAGGAGTATCAAGCATGCTTGAATGAAAAATTTGATGTTGTTTGAATTCAAGCAATCATAAGATAAAAATATGTCCAATATATCGACAATTCATTAAAATGTTTGAATAAAATTATGAATGGGTCAATAATATATATTATTCATATTTTATCAATAATATCATATTGGCAAATATCCACATTTAATTGGTTTAAGCAATAGAAAGAATTGAACTTTTTAAAAATCAGTTAGCAAGCATAAACATGGTCACAAAAGAAATTTAAAAAAAAAAGAAAGAAAAAAGAAAAACACTTAAATAATTTCGTAAAAATTCCTTCAACGACTTTCACACCAATGTACTTAACGCGATTGACGAATATATTATAAAAGAGAATCAATCAAATAAGCTAGAAATAAAATAAATCGAATGAAAAATTGCAAAATTAGTTTTTATTATATGATTTAGTAGAAAACTGATTTCATTATTTCACGTTATAAAAGATGTCGGTTCAAATGAAGTCTGTTTTAAAATTCTGCTGAATTTAACTATTTGTATTACAAGATTTCTGATAGCAGTATTCAATTTTTTTAGAACAATAAAATTTGAGTATAATTTACAAAAATTTAAACAATATAATTCTTTTGTATTTTGTTCATAAACCAAATCATAAACTCATAAAATTATAATGACGAAATAAAATTATTAAAGTCTGTGGATAATGGAGAAAAATTTTATTTTTTGTAGTTCAGAAAAAAATGAAAGTGAAGTTATTTTGAATTATTTGATAGAAGAGTATTGGAATACATAAATATAAAATCTGTTCTTTTTACACATAATTTTTTTAATATATTTATTTCAAACAGGCGAAATATTTTAATCATCTTTAAAAGAATTTCATTGTTGATGTGCATAATTTTGGACAGAATATTTTCAAATGTAGAGTTAATTTTGATTATTCGTATGGATAAAAATTTTAGAGAGCTATAAACATTTTATTGAAATTAATTACTCGTAGAATATAAGAGAATAACGTGTTATTTTTGTAAATATCTGATTTAAGAAAATTTAAAATAACATATGAAAATACTTATAATGATATACCTAAAAAAAAACAATGCTTACTACCATCATACAAAAATTTATATTTGAGGATTTTCACATACATATACACATTTATGGTTTATTAAAAAAGAATACTAAAATTCTATAATGAACTTTTTTTTTGCCTTTTAATTTTCCCTATGACAAAAAGCACAAATAAATGTTAATATATTTAACTTTCATTTGTGAAACTACTATTAAATACAAAAACCATATAGAAATTATATTCTCTACCAATTACAAAATTTGTTGTACATCTCCACGATTAATGGATTACAAAATTTTTTATTATGTTAGCTTTCAATACTCACACATTTTCAAAAGATTTCTTAAAACAGGAGGATTTTCTTAAATTTGTTAAATTAAATCCGTGTGTGTAGGAAAAAAAATACTTATCATAAATATTTGAAATTGCACCAATACTCTCCGAAAGCAGTGGGAATTATTTAGGTTTACTTATAAGCTTAAAATATTTTAAATAGAGGGCGCTGTGAGCTTACAGAAACAAAGATTATCGTCTGTGAGACTAAAACAATGGAAAGTGTTTTGGGAAAGAAAAGCTTACGCATACTAAATTATAATGAATGGATAACAAAATAAAATATAATTATGTATTTAAATTTCGATTATCATGGCAGAAGCACAACAAAATATTAGTGCCAACGTACTGAATTTAATGCATAGGCCGTGGTATTTAATTTAGGTTTTTTTAACATTAGACAAAATGTTTTCCTTTCTTTAGCAACATGTAATAGAAACTTCTGGTCTTTATCATCAGCGGTTCTTCGATATTGTTCACTTTTATTTTTCAAGTTTCAATATAACTTAGTCAATAAAAAGCTGTTAAACACGTATATGTAAATTTCTATTATTTTATTATGCTGGTTGATCAAACCTTCAATGTTTTAGAGTAGAAGACAATAAAGGATATATTGTATTTACGCAAATTAAAATATTTACTTATATTACAAAATCATGATTTTGTGATATCATTTATTCCAAACTGAACATTTGAAATATTTAATATAATTTAAACTTGTTTTATGAATATTATTTGAATCCTAAATAATTATCTTATGTAGGTAAATAACTTAATTCAGTTTTGTATACAAAGAAACTGCTGTTTTCTGAGTGGTACTTTAATATATATATATATATATATATTTTACAAGAATAATAAATGATTGTAATACATTGCTAAAAGCTTTCTTATTTTTCAATAGGTCACAATCTTATTTTGATTTAGGAAATTACACGTAAAATATCTATTCTTCGATTGTAAAATTTCAAAGTTTAGTTTACATAATTAAATGTTAATAATATATTAATGATATTTATTATATATATGAGATAACTAGTTTTAGAAAATCTTTACACTATTGCATCGAAATTACTTATAAGTTAGTCTGGCTTGAATTTAATATTAGCTGAAGAATTCCATGTTGCACTTTGAATGAAAAGCTTCTATGTATCACAAGATGTAGTGTTCCTTTGTAAAAATCCAATTTTCCAAAAGCAGATATGCTAAGAATTAAAAAACTTAAATGAAAACAAAATTTAGAATTTTAGTTTAAGCTGGATTTATGAAATTTATTAATTAACTTTTTTGAATACTGTATTGTGTTTTCCAGTTCACAGGAAACTGAAGAATAATCTTAATAATTTAAATAAAAAAATATAATGCAAATACATAAATTTTCTGAAGAGAATTATCTATGATTTTTTTCTTGGAACTATTATTATGCTTTGTTGATGCGTTGAACTATGATGATTCAATTTATGCGAATTATTTAATATTTTACATCAACGTGGTCAGTTTAGTTACCAACAATAGGAATTCTTTCCGATTTTCTTATAGAAAAAATCGATACAAATTTCTCTACCATTTTTATAAATTTATTAGACCGTTACGCTTTGTTGTTAGTAAAGAATGCAACAATACAATTTTAGACAACGTTTTAAATATGTATCTATTAAAAAATATATAAAATAAAATAAAAATAAAAAACATATGGAATATGTTAGATAGAGATACAGTACAAGATGGAATTTAGTCTCCATTTTGCAGTGAATAATTCATATTTTATTCCCAATGATATTTATCACTTTTAAACCTGTAGATCATATAGATCAACAACTTTATAAGTAATAAATGAGTGTACAACCTTAAATGTGATTGTTATAGAGTTAAATTTTGAAAACCAAATTTGTCAATTTACTTAAATACTTAACCTGAGGCATATTTGGAAAGTACTGATTTCAGTTCTATTTTTTCTTCTTAAATTTCGAAATTTTATTGACTACTTCTCCTTCAACAAACTGTTTTCTAAACCTCAAACAGTGTTTAGTCATTAATATTCATACCATATTATATAATGGTTAGAATGCTTCGATGTTTATTTTTATGCCAAAATGATTGGAATATCGTTTAATAACTTTGCGGTTAAAATGAATAATAATTTATTCATGTCAGCCTGACAATCAAGGCTGTTTTGCCTTTTCAGAATAATTTGTGGGTGAATCTTCATATTATTTTCAAAGAGTACACCTTTACAGTTACTTTTTCTATTTACAGACAATTTTATCTAGCTTTTGAAATTCTAGATATATTTTTCATTCGAATATCTAATTTTTATCAAATTGTCTGTCTTATTTAAAATTTTTGGCATATACTTCCTTTAGAAATTTTTTTATATGGAATATAGTGGCGGATTTGTTTCTTCAATTGTGATGTAACGTAAATTTCCGATCAAAATTAATTCAATCTCCTTTTTTACTGACTATATTTCACAGATAGAAATAGCGAGAACTAACTAAACCATTTTCACAAAGAAATAAAATCTTTCTTCCACTTTCCATTTCGTCATGTATGAACGAAAAAGCAAGTTTCATATCACATTTTAAATTCCCAAATGCATATCACTATCCACTTTTTTGAACTTTATTTATAGAATGCAAGGAATGTTTAAATGTGTTATTTACGAAAACATCATTTTCGATAACATGAGAAAAAGTCAAATTATAAACAGAAAGGAATGTATGATGATAAGAAACATAAACTACAGATTTATGTTAGTCAAAAAAAAAAAAAAAAGGTTTTTTTATAAGTTTTAGTTGGAAAATGAAAATTATCATAATATGAATCAAATTCTGATAAAATCTAGTCAAAACTTATTTTGATGTTTGATTATAGTATTCTGATAAAAACTAGTCACAATTTATTTTGATGTTTGGTTATATTTGTAAAAACTAGTCATGAATTGAACATGTATGTTTGTAAAAATGATTGTCTGCAGAATATTTTTGTTATTAATCTTAATAAAGACATATAATTTAAGAAACTCATATTCAATTGACAAAATTTTTTCTTCTTCTTCAAAAGCTCTACAGTTTGTAAAAGGCCAATTCTGGCTCTTCATGTTGCCTCCACTTGACCTTATCCTTCACAGCAGCTTTTCATTGGTTCTCACCTTGGAAATAAAAGCTTTTTTTTCACAATAAAAGCTTTTTTTGGCACTTGCCCTTTATTCTTATATTTTGTAGGGAAATAAATATCATATCTATATCTATGGCATAGTTCCAGCAATTCTTAAATAAATGATATAAGTGAATGATATATTATTAAACTTAACAAATTATTTATTTTATATAATTTACAATTATATATATGGATAAAAATGTTTAAACTGACAAAAAAAAAAAAAAAAAAAAAAAAAAAAACCCGTTATTTTCAGACAGTACCAATATATCTCAGTTTATGTTATATGAATAATTTTTTTTCCAGTTTTTCCAAGAAACATTTAAAATGTAATTATTTAAATTAAGTCAGAGAGAACATATTTCATAATGGTTTTTGCTCTTTACATTAAAGGATAAACATCTATACTATAAAATAGTATTTTAGCAATACTATTGGAAATGGTTAAGGGCGTATGTAAGGATTAATAAAATAAATTAAATTAACTGAACTACTGTTTACAAGATTAAATAATATCTTGCTTCTAAAGTAAGATTTTTATGCTTGGATATATCTAAGTACTTATCAACATGACAATAAAATATATGAATATTGTAGCATGTGAAGCATTTAAAAATATTTTATTTACAGAATATCATGAAATGTTGTCTTTCAGCTATACATTATCTTCACATTGTACTAATTTCATATTTTGTTCAGATTGTATCAATTCTGCCAACTTGCAACGAAATTCTGGTGAAGTTTGATTAATTTTTTTCTTTAAATTCATTCGAGCAAATAGTACATTTAAGATAAAAAGCCAGAAATGACAAAACAAAATTCATTTGTAAAATATTTTATAAAAGACATATTTTATTCCATTTGAACACTTTTGAGAAAAACACTTCTTTTCATATATTTTTGGAGAGGAAAACCATTAATGCAAATTTGCATATTGTACGAATTTCATATTTTGTAAATGCAAACATATTGTACCAATAACATATCATTGCAATTTCCAACGAAATTCCATAACTTTATAGTGAAATTTGATTGATTCTTTTCTTTAAATTCATTTCAACAAATAGTAAATTTAAGGTAAAAAGTTAGAAATGGCAAAAGAAATTTTATCTATAAAATATTTCATAAAAGACACATTTTATGCCCTCTTCGAGAAAAGTTATTCTTTTTATATATCTTTCAAGTGGAAAACCATTAATACAGATTTACCTTCGCGTGATTTCTACATTTGACCCTTATTTCATCTAAACGTAAGCTATATTACCTTTGTTAAAATACTGTTTTCTGAATCTAAATGATTTTGAATAAATTTTATTTAAAATGATATTGGAACCACTTTGTAAACATATATATCTTTTCATGAAAAACAAAAACAAATGTTCAAAATATGCACATTTTGTTTATTAAGGACATTAATTAATTTTTTTTAAAAAAAAGATAAGTAAATTTCTCAATAATGTTACAAAATGTGTGAATGATGTTTTATTAGAGATTCTGATTTAGATTAAGTAAAAAATCACAAGTTAACATAAATTTCCATTTTTAATAAAATCTCCTAAATAAAATTGAATGTTTCAGAAATTATTGTTTCAGTGTATTTATAATTACTTAAAATATATTGATTTCATAAGTTTAAATTTCCTGTTAGCCCAAATTTTTAAATTTTATTTTTAAATATGTTAAATTCTGTGACCAAATCAAATGAAAAACATGCAATTAAAGAGTTATAATTACTTAGAATGAATATCAAATGTAATCACATAAAAAGCAGTTTCAATTATTATTATATTCATATGTTTTTTCTAAAAAAAAATGAATAGACAACAATTCTAACGCCAATACAAATTTCCTGAAATAAGTAGGAATATAATACATATGATCAAATTAAAATGTATGATAAAGTTTTAGTATATTAAGAAAAAACACAACTGGCCTAAACATTTGAAATAAGCTTAATAACATTTTTTTATTATTTAGCGACTAAATTGTTACACTTACAATCCTGTTAGCCATGAAGAAATTATCTTGTGCACCAATGTTTATTACAATTTGATTATTAAACCAAGACATTTTTCTTACAAAATCTTTCAATATTGAGAAACACTATAAAAAATTAAGAAATATCAAATTATTATATTATATAAACAACCGTTTGGAGTTTTGCTGATTTTTTAAAAAATATTTGCCATTAAACATTATTCCTGGAATTACTAATTTTACTAAATAATTTTATCTTCTACAATATTTCAACTAAATTGTGGGTTTTCAAAGTCATTTAATTGCTTAGAACATTGAAAATCTAAAACTTAATTATTGAGTTTCAAGTTTGAGATTGTGGTATTAGAATTATTCTAATATGCAGGCATTTCCATGCTATCATGTGAGTAGATGCTTAAACTAATATTGTCCCCTGTAAACACGTTCGAGTTAAGCGAAATATTTTCATTAGTTGCTCAATTGAACTGTGTTCCAAACCTGACATGAATCAGGATTGGTGCATGATGAGCTAATATGGTAAGCATGATTTCAGGATATTGCATTTCAGACTAGGAAAAGGAATTTTACAGAATGATTGTTGAAATCATTTTGTGTGTATAATTACGCTTAGATGAGATTGGAATTAAAATATGTTTCATAAGAAATATTTGATGGATTTAAACTTATACATGAGAAAAAGTCTTGTATAATCAATCAATAAGATTAATAATATATTATTTGGGTAGATTTTTTATGATTAATTAATTCAGTTACTATATAAACTGTACGTATAAAAAAGTAAAAAATTTAGTTATGGTGTGGTTGCATGGCGGCTTGGTTGGTTAGAACGTTTTTCTCGTTACCGCAAGTAAGTGAGCTCGAAATCCAGCTTAGCCGAAGATCTGTCGTGTTCACTAATGGAGACTGTGGCACGTAAATTATATCGCGTAGCAATGTGATCCAAGTTCCAATTCCAAATTAATACTTCTAAGAGGGGTTGGAGCTAGATTATGGATCTTCTCTATCTTCAATTTCTAAATTGGAAGACCCAGATAGTGCTGCCATCTATGATCCAATGTTGTACCTCCACCTTCGTATGAGAGTGCTCTATTCTTCGCATGAGACGCTCTTTCTGACTTCAATCGCCCAATTCCTAAAAGGTGGACTTGGATTCTCCAAGTGTCATAAGTAACAGCAACAATTATTATAAAAAAGTTGGACACACACATATGTGCTAAATATAATTAAAAATTTGAAATTCACAATCAATTAAATTAATGGAGAGAGATCCCTAAACATAATTAAATTGTTTCATTGCATCATTAATAAAAATAAATATGCAAATCAAGTATATGTGAGCCTTTTTACTTTTCAAACATATTTTATATGAATCATTCTTTCAGAAGAAGAAGAAGAAGTAGGTCTAAGGTTTGGTAGGTTTGTAGCCACTGGGCCATTTACCTTGATTTTATAGTGAAATTGATTGGAGCCTAAGATTAATCTGCATAACAAATAGTAAGTTCTAGCACACACAAATAAATTTTATACAATAATTTTAACTCAAGGAATAGTAAGTACTCCCAAGGGATTGTACAATACATGGCAATGAATATTTGTAAAGTAAAATTAAAAATTAGAAAGATTCGATTTCTTGATTTATATATTTAAACGAAAACAATAATTTACAGAAACAAAATATTTATACGAATACAATTATATACATACAAACATTAAGAAAACAAAATCCTTGATTAATACAGTTATACATGATAAAACAATCAAATTTATTTAAATGTTTGTTTGAGATTTTTTTAATAAATTTCATTAATTATATACATATAAGGGTTGCTTGTAAGCATTCCGAAACTCGAGAGAAGAATTGGTGAACTTGTTGCTGGCAGAAATTTTTTCAGATTATGAAATGTTTACTTATTTTGATCTTTTCATTCTTTTTGGACATTTAGGGAAGTGGATCGAAAGATTTCTTTGTGGTTTAAGCCTCAGTACTGCTCTTGGCCTGTGAAAATTAATTAATTGATATGGATTGTATTTAACAATTTTTTGGATTCCTGTATTAGAAATTTGGTAAAGTTTGTCATAAAATCTAAAGGATAGATATTTTATATAATTAACTAGCGTTAGCATGCCAAGGTTTTTTTCTAATTTGTTTATTCCTAATGTAATAAACGGACTGCGTGATTAGTCTGAGAAAATCGCTTTGTTGAGCTTTCAGTATTTTAAGATTAGTTTTTGCAGCCTCGCCCTAAATTGGAGCTGCAAAGTTTTTTCAGAAATAAATCTGTGTTAAGAGAGTTATAATGACGTTAAATTGTACTTTTAAAATTAGACAAATAAATAAATTAGAAAATGATTTTTTGTGAGTTTTGAAGAATTAATTCTGATAAAAAAATTGTCTTTAATAATCTATTCAACTACTATATACAAATTTCTTTAATATTGTTAATTTTCATTCTGATACTGATGAGTACTTAAATGTTCAGTAAATTTTCCTTAAATAGCTAATTTTCGTCAGATTAACAAATAAAATTATTTTATGTACTTTGTATATTATTTAAATATAAGAAATTTTAACAAATGCGATTTGTAATCCATGTTCTATCAGATAAAGTTTAAGAAAACCACTTAAACGTTCATAATGTTTACTTATTCAGTTAAATTTTAACATTATGTGATACAAAATATATAGAAAGAATTGTGCTTTAATATGAGAAACTTAGAAACTTATAAAAGTAACTTAATATCTATGCAAAAAGTCTCTAGAGAAACATTTATTTTTTATTATTTAATATTAACTTACATCTTAATTTTGAAAAAAAAAAAAAAAAAAAAAATTCATAATTTTATGGTACATGAATTTTGGAATTGAAATAAAATGATTATTTAAATTCAATGCATTCTCCGAATGTTATATTACAAAATTAAACAAAATGAGTTATGTGATTTTTTTAAAAATATTAGTTTGCTATAAAATGTATTTTTTTTAAATAATACTTCCACAATTTCTTGTTAAACGTTTTAATTTTTGTAAAAAGCCAATTAGAAAAAGTCTCTTATGTAAGAGTATAAAACTGTAGCCCTCTTACCAAATATATTCTATTATTAGATACTTAGTAATAGAATTTGTATCATTATGATTACAAACAAATTTCTATAATGAATAATTTGAGTATTTGAAATCGCATAAGACTGGTATTTTTAAAAGATAAATGCTCAAAAGATTTCATTTGCAAAGCATGAATGTTTTGAAAACTTGAAGTGTATTTCATTTGAGGTGAACCTTGTTTATTTTATATATAGTATTGTTTATCATAATTTAAATGAATAGCTGGCAACAATGATAATTCACTGGAATTATTTTTATAAAAAATTTTAAGAGGGTAGGCGCTATTGTTCCTCAATATAACCTTATCTAACAATCTATTTACTATTGAAAAATACTTAAACTTACAGATTTTATTCAAACTTAAAAATTATTTCGATATTATTCCTTCTAAATTTTTTTCCCTTTATCATACTTTCTTTTATTATTTACGTAATTTATGCATAAATTAAGATATTCATATACGCAAATAAAATAATGCCCTCTCTAAACATAAAATGTAAAGGAGAAAAAAAGCATTATTTCATTCAAATAATTAATTTAAATTCATGTCTTTGTTTAAATTTCAACAGTTATACATTAATGGAATTCAAAAATGAGCTTTTATTCTGTTAAAGAGTTTTAAGAGCTTTTTTGTCTCTGCGGCAAAAGTATTATTTACATCATATGTCAGATAAGAATTATGATGGGAAAATGTTGTTTTCTGAAAAATTTACATAAACTATGTTAACCAAACAAGATGTTGTAAGATTATGACTTGTAGAATAAGATGAATTATTCATGAGTAGAATATGACAAAGATTTTGATGAAAATGATTGAGAGCAAAATAAAACTTAGTAAGGAATTTTCTGCATATTTAACAAATTCTTGAAAAACTTTCAAATTATGTGCATAAAAATAGCAGGCATCATAGAGATTGACACCATAAAATGTAGTTGACTTTTAGAAAATGTCTGAACAATACTTTGAAACTTAAATAGATGTTTTTTTTTTTTATTCTCAGAAAGTAGTTCACTTATTATTTAAAATTTATTATGATAAAACTCTAGATAGATCAAACATATATATACTCTTGTATATGTCTATGTTAGAAATAAAATATGAATATGTTACATAATAAAAATTAATAATACGTACAATATTAAGACTATTGTATGTATAATTAATTTTATATAATTTTTAAAATATGTTTTTTAAAATTCAAATTTTCAAACGTTTGTCTAAAATATATTTCTGGTTTAAAAGCAAACTTTTCGATAAATTAATTAAAAAGAAATTTTACAAAGTCAGATTCAAAATGTTTTGAGTTTTTGAATAATTAATGAAATACGAGTGTTTGTTCTTTAATATGTAACACACATTTGTTATCATGAATAATTTATAATCACATTTTCTATTTATTATGTTGATGAAAGTTATATTATCTAGCTACTTATAACCAGATTTGCATTTTTGGTGCAGGTTGTGCTTTTTGGACCTTGCTCCATAAACCAGAACCAACCAGCCACACAGATCTGCATTTTCATCGGATTTTCAGAATGAATCAAGTTAAACCACCTTATAAATGTACAAGAAGCAATATTGAATTTTATGCCATTGATTTCTGCAAATCATTCTGCCCAGTAGTGCCCGAGAGTTTTTGATATTTCTTCTTGAGTCACATAAATAATCCTAAGACAGTAATCATATTTTTCGTAGGAATAAGGGAATCCCCGGCTTATAATATATGAATACTTGCTCTTTCACTTAGTAGTGCATACAGGATAACCTGTGAAGTTTATTTTGAGAACATATTACTTCTTTAAAACAAATCTAAGATTTGTGTATATAAGGAAAGGTTTACTTTTTTTGGTTAACAGAGCGAAAGTTATTCATTAACCTAACAGCAACCACGAATGTAAACAAGTATTATGTGAAGAGAAAATTCCATATCATAATATTCAAATGGCAAGATTTATTATTTCCACAGTATTGGTTATCAAATTACAGGAAAAATTATATTGTTCTTTTATATTTAAGACAATGGAATATATTGTTTTATCTTTAAAACTTTCATTTAGGGAGTGAACGGATTTTGTGGATAACTAGCAATACTAATACTATAACGATTGAAAAATTAAACAATAAAGACTGTGTCACTAAATTCACCATGGGTATATACATATACATGAATTCCTAGAAAAAGCAGAATGGAAAATACAGCGATGCAATCTCTGCACAGATATGTGGCTAGCAAACTATTGGCACTTTAATGTATAATATCTAGAAAATATATATTTTTTATGTTTTGATCAAAGTTTTCTATCATTTGTGAACTTAAATCACTCCTTCCCAACACTTCTGCTTCTTGTAATGAAGACCTTATCTGTTAGACATAAACTCTCATGTCTTGTTTAATGCTTTTGTATGACATTCAGGAGAACTATGATGAGGTTTATAATCACATATATTCAATTTTTTTAATATTTGCAGTCGTTTCAGAACAATGGATGAGTTTTAAAAAATTCATTAATTGTTAACACCTCTTATATAAAGGAAAGAACTTTGCAACTGACTACAGAAAATATGATAATTGGTTATTTATTATCAAGTGTTAAGCCTAACTGAAGGATATGTTTGTAAAGCAGTATAGCGCTCATTATTGCAGAAGGAACAATGCTATTTGCAGCTCAAAATCAATAGCATAATTTCAATGGTGCAGATTGTTCAAACATTTTTAATTTATGAATTCATACTCGTATGCAAAAAAAATTATATTATCTGAATGATATGAATATACTTTTTGAATTCAATCTCCAAATAAATGGTTCAAGATAAGTGAGAGACATTGATAAATATAAAAGAAATCACGAGAAATCTCTCCCTGATCTTGAAATCAAAACTCACTGTTATTTAAATATATCCAAAAAAAGTGTTTCCATCAGATATTAAATTCTTTCTGAGGAAGTAAGTGTGAAAAAAAGTTTCGAAATAATTGGTAATTAGCTTGACACATAATTTTTAAATTATTCATTATTAAAATACCAAAGTGTTATTGTATGAATTCAGATAATATTTATCAATTAAGAAGACAAATAAATTTGTAGATTATTTAAAGTAATTTATATTTGATAATAAGCATGATTTATGATTTACTTCCTATGGTAATGGAACTTGTATTCATCCACTGTCGAAAAGAATTTACTCTTGAAAAATATTTATATTCTCAAATATACAATTACCCAAGAAAAATGATCGACTTCGTACATTGCAATGTATTTTTTTTCATCTGATAAAAAATCTCTATGTTTGTAAAATGTATACTTCATTGTTACAATTTAAAGAAAAAACTGTTCAATTAATTTTTTAGAAGCTTTGTTCTAAGAACCCTTTTTTGTCGATTCAAATCATGATTCGTTTTAAGATTAAACATGGTAAGTAATTTGCATATAATAATTGGCTGCAAACACAAAGGCCTGCTCAGAATCCAAAATTAAATTTAGATTTTCACTGTAGATAAAAAATACATATTCTAATACTCACTGCAGGTTGGAATATTCCATTTGGTCAAATTGAAAAAAAGGAATAAGCTCAAAGAAAATAATAAATTATACTTCCGTTTTACATTTACCTAATAACTGAAGCTTTATTCATTACAATGCAAAATAAATGTTAACTCACATGGATTTGTATTTTGAAAGTTATATTACTCTCCAAAATAAAAAAAAAATTATCGAAGGGTTTCATAAGAAAGTTTTACTGTGTGATATACATACTACAGTTGCAGTAACTAAAATTTTAAGTGCATGTTTTTGTTTTATGAAAATGGATTTCTTTTTTACAATACAAACATAAAGTTGTATCAAAATTAGGGAAATTCCTAAATAATTCTTTCAAATTTTTAAATCAAAAATGTAAATTTATATAAAATGAAATTTATTATTTAATTATTTTTGAAGAAAAAAAAAACTATCATGCACATTTTGGTATCTCCAAAAGAGTAAGTAAAATTTATTTAAATTATACGTATTAGTGATGCGAATTTGAACATAGACCTTGTATAAGAAAAATGATGTCTGACGAATTTGTTATCTTTGTTAATGCTTCCACTATGGTGGAATATAAAAATTTGACTTTGATATTGCGTTAAATTTGGTATTTAAAGAATAAGGTAGTTTTTAAGCTGTAATGATATCTGGTTTTGTGACTATATGTAGCTACGTATGTTAATACGTAGGTGCGGTGGCCTGGTTCGTTTGGGTGTTCAATCTCGCTATCGAAAAGTTGTGAGCTCAAATCCTGACCCAATTAAAAATTCATCATGTTTGGCAATTGCTGCTGAGCCACGTATATTGCCCTCGTGTAAAATGATTCATCTGGGAATGGCAGTTTTTCTGTTTGCACACTGCTTCAAAATTATGAGTAAGCATCCAGTTTCGGGGTATCATTAAGGTGTCACACTATATAAGATAACTTTATCCCTGGTACTGAAAAAAGTGGAAACCCTAATAGCCAAGTGTTACATATTATTTCAAGCATAATCATTTATGAGTATACTGTGAATACCGTATATCTGGTAAATAATCCAAACTCATATGATGATGTTGATACTTGATGCATTCTCCTACTCTCGGATTTTGTAGTTTTTTTCATGGATGTTGACTTAGTGAAAACGTTTTAATCCATAGTCGTTTTGTTATTCAGAGAACCAATAATAGTATCATCAATGAGAACCAATCAGAGAACCAATAATAGTACTTATATGATTAATAAAATTAAGTTTGTTGTTGCTGTTTCTGATGACACTTGGCAACATCATGCCCACCCATCAGAGACTAGGCGAATGAAATCAGAGAGACAGCCGTTTTTTAAATAAAGCACCCTCATACGAAGGTGGAAGTATGACTTTTGGCTCATAGGTGCTAGCAGCATCTGAATCTTCCAATTTAGTGATTGAAACCAGTGAAAACCAAAAGCCTGGCTCCAACCACCACCACCAGAGGTATTAATTTGTAATGGAAACATGGAAGACCATTGCGACCCGACATATATTTCGTGCCCAAGTCGCCATTAGTGAACACGACGGATCCTCGGCCAAGCCGGGATTCCAACTCACTACCTTTTGGTAACGAGAATGATGCCCTAACAAACCAGTCATCGTTGCCATTGGATATAATTTTATTAATTGTGCATATCGATGACCATAGGCTATTCCACCAGAGCTTAGTATAACACCTGAACTATTTTATTTCGCAGTAACCACTTACTAATAAATAATTTTTAACTTTTATTTAATTGATTGCATGCATCTTACCACACCTAGTATTGCAAATAAACATACGCATCTTATTTTGTTATTTGTGATAAATTTTTTTTCAAATTAAATCCATTAAATTGTTTTGAAAATTTATTTTGTAAGGCACTTTTAATTGCTTTCTTTATTTCCTTTGTCTTTATGAGCACAGATGACTTAAGCGCAGATACTTTAAAGTTAATTTTGTAATGATCCAAATGAGATTTAAAAACAAAATTTAAATGTTTTTTTTTTCTTAAAAAAAAAAAATGACGAAATTTGTATTACAATAGCTATTAATATTTCTGAGAACTTTTATAATGAATTTTTTGAATGATAATTTTGCACTTTTAAATTAGCCATATGAATATATCTTTGCACTAAATATAGACTGAATATTTATATTATAAAAAAAAAAGAAATATTGTTCTTTACATAAAAGAATTGAAAAATCAAAAATAGTTAAACTGAACAATGTCACACATTGTTCAGTTCAAATATTTTCAGTAATTCATTATGAAAAATATTAAAATTTATGTAATATCATAAAAATAATAAAATTTAACGAATGGAAATAATTTAACCCTCGCATATAGGATTAAAATAACAGTTACACCATATCAAATAATTTATATGAAAATCATATTAAGATTTAAGGTAAAACATTCGTTTGAATTATTTTATTCAAAGGAAATAACTTTCTCCTTCAACTAAGGAGAAACTCTCGAAAAATAGTTAGTATGTTGATTTCCTTTTGTAAAGTTCTGGATCGCTAATGAAGGATGAATGAAGAATTCGGAATCTAAAATTTATCAATTCCAGTAAATTCTTTTTAAAGTGAAATTTCATTCTCCTTCGGGACAAGTAAACGAATAAATCTTTCTTTGGGAAAATCTTTGGTAGAGTTTTAAAACTGATAAAATGAACTTTTTAAAAGATGGTCAAAGTCAATGGCTCAAAGGATTTCACTAAAATTTTGATTCGAAAACTAAATATTTAAACTACTTTACATAAATACTGACAATAATGGATTTATAATATAAAACTCTGCAAAATTAAGAAAGAATCTTAACGAAATATTCTGAAGTATTTTCTCAAAAATTCATAATTTAATTTAATGCGGGATTATTTAATTTCATTACACGAATTGTGAAAATTAAAACTTAGCATAGTTGAGCTATTGCGAAGGAAGTAAATCTAAAACACATACTCCCTTTAGTAAGTGTCATTTATATATATATATATATATATATATAAAGTAAGTTTCAATTTATGTTGTTTTTTTTTGTATATATATATATTTATATATATATATATATATATTTGTAATATTTGCATTCGTTTATGTGTATCTGTAATAACAAGGGTAAGAAAAGAATGAAAATGAAGATAAAATACTTTTTCATTTCTGAGTATCCAGAAACTAGATTCACATAAGATATTATGTATATTCTATAGTGAATACCCAATTATTTTTTTGTCTTAGTATAAGGCACCTCTGCTACTATTTATTTATTTATTTTTTTTCCCCAATCCAAATCCATTGAAGTTCAAACCTTACATTTGTTGCGCCTTACAGAGACCACAGCTTCTTGCCAAGTCGGAAGTGTTCATTTCTCCTTCGTTCAGATGACACTAGATGGCAGCACTACATTAGTAGATCTATTTTCCGAAGCAGAAATCAAGTAGAAGTCCCGAGACTTTGTCAACGCATGTCAACCCATGGAATATTTAAAGTACCCCAGTCACCATTAGTGAACATGATGGTCTGTAGCCGGTCTCAGGGTCAAACTCACTTCCATTTACGGGAACGCCCCTCTTCCGATTGAGCTACCAGGGCCCTTTTCGGAATTAATCTTCATTCAATGTGCAATTTAAGATTGAATTTAGGGGAAGGGAAAAAAAAACAGATTTAATTTGAAGAACATGGCAATAGAAGTCTTTTCTCAAAATCATACTTTAATAGGATTACTTTTGAAATTTTTAGGTTTAACAAGTGATACGTATATTCATAATGTATATATGTATGGACATTATGCATAGATATACATAATTATACCCGAATTTCAGTGGATTCTAGATTAAATCTTTCGAGTTTACAATAAATAAAAATCAAAAATTATAGCTATAGTCAGATAGTGATATGCTTTCATTAATCATTCATATTTCCTTTTCCAAGCATTAATAATATCATATACTACAATATCAGGAAGTTAGATTGTATTTTGCAATGAATGGCTTATGTATAATTGGTTACTAAATCGTTTATTACTATAATTAATTATTTATCTATTATTATTCTTTATTAATTTTTTCCTGTTTAAAACTTAAATGCATTGGAATTAATAAGAATGATTGAAGCTGACATTTTGCAACTGTTTAAATTTCTAATCAAATATTATGAAAATATGTCTCTGTAGTAAAAGAATGGCAAAGGTTCATTAATAAAAATACAACCATTAGAAAGTGGATAACTTAGTTCACTAGTAATAAGATCATGTAAAGGATGTTATTAAGGATACGTATTGGAAAATGTATTAAATGAAAAGGGAAATAATAGAGGGTTTTTCTTAAAAAAATATCTTTTTCGATAAAACTCAAGAAAGTAAAAATTGTATTTTTAAAAAGCTTTTACTTGTATTTAAAAAACTTTTACTTCAAATAATATCACTTACAGAAATAAACTTAATAATAAAACAATTTGGCTATAAATATGTGTTTGAAACTTCATTTTTATATATGCTTAAATTGCCAGCATATATTTCATTCAATTATTTAAATGCTGCCCACCATGTCTTGTGGTCAGCAAGAGTGACTGCGAATATTAATGTTCTGCATTCGAATCCCGGTTCAGGCATGGAAGTTCTTTCTCTTTTTTTCTCTCGTGTCTTTGTCCTTTCTTTGGAGTACGAATGGTTGTCTTCCCTATAATTGGGTACCTATGGAATGTGTGTACTGAGGAAGTCGGACTCCACACCACACAAATTATGATTCAGTTGCAACAGTGTAGAAGCGCACCTATGTTGCCAACCTAGTTAGCACTTGTCAAAAAAAATCACTTCGTTTATTTACTTGAAAATTTAAATAGGCCTTTAAATTTCGTAAAATGTATAATATATTTGAAATATAATTTTCTAGAAACTCACAAATTAATGCTTTTGAGATGAAATTTTTTATGAGCAAAGAGTATCAATATTATTGAATGCCTTTTCATCATTTTAATTTATCATTTATATTTCAATTTGCATGACATTTTGATTTAAATTAATTAAATACATTAAATATAATTCAAACCTATAATTTTACATTTGATCCTTCACAATTTTTAAATTAAATTATAGAGAAAAATATTTGGCATATTCTGAAATGTAATTTTAATACACATTTTATAAAATGTAATACTTGAAAGCAACCATAAGTTATAAATAAACTAATTATAATTATTAGCAGGGGCTTTCAGCAAATTATTTTCTTCAAAATGTGTTACATATACTTTTTATTGATTATGAATGCTGTATAATCGTAATTAGAAGTCTTGTAAAAGAGACTTAAGGAATAAATTTTAATTATTTTTACAATTAATATACTCAAGTATTTTTTTACATTTATTCACAATTCTAAAAGATCAGTATCTTTAAAACTATTGCCCGTAATTCTATTTAGTTACGATATTTTTCTACTAATAAATCGTCATAGGAATTAACTAAACCAGATGTACACAGCATAATACTTTTAGGTAAATAAAATACAGATATGGAAAACATTTCTTGTGAGGAAAGTGCAAAGTACAGGGTAAACAAATTAATTCTTAATCCTCCACTTTCAATAATTGATTCATTTTCTCTTAAGTAAACAAGGAATAATAAGGAAAATCACAATTTAACACCGACAATGTTTGCTTTAATCTTTAAGTTCAAAATAATGTTTACTTATACAACTGTAATAAGTTGAAATTTATATTTCGTTAATATTACTGCATTTCCTTTTAAATAAAGATGAAGATGTGTATATTTTTAATTTTCACATTTTAATATAAATTTTTGTTAGTGATTTCCGGTTTCTTCAAAAAATAAATCTAAATATCAATCACTAATAAAAGACTAACCATATTAAGTATCATAACTATATAAATAAAACATAATGCAAAAATTTTCTCAATTTCGATAAAAAAATTAAAAATATTGAGTGTTTTTGAAAATTTTATATTATTTAAAATAAAATTCTAGAAATTATATTCTCAATAAGATATATCAACAGCTTTTAATTTTGAGGAAAATTATGTATAAATCAGAAATAAATTTTCTAACGAGTTTTCCCAGAATATAATTCAATTTGAAATGAGAATGTCCAGAAATGTGTTTTTACGAAAATGTATATAATTTTTCAAACATATTAGACAATGATTTAACTTTTTGTTATGATTTAAATTACTTCTTGAAAAAAATTTATACGTTTTTTAATATTTTCGTCGGCACAGAAAGTGGCAATATTTAAGGCAACTCCTGTAATGGTTATCTAGTGAGTGTTGTAGCAACACTAATTTACTTCACTGACCAGAGTTGAACTCTATCAGTTAAGTGGAAGCAGCTTTGGGTGGGTGTCTCCGTAATTTAGAAGCTGGTATGAAGTAATAGAATCCTAACACTTGATCTGCGAGATATATCATTTCACTTAGATCCCAAAACGACCACGTTAGATTAAATCGATCACAGACATCTTTAGTTAAAACAGTTAAACGTTGAGTTAAGTTAGGATTCGAATTCTCTTACTTTTTCTTACGAAAACGAATCCCTAAAAATCAGGTGAACTCAGCCTTTATCCAGTGATTGTACAATCATACCACAAAAACAGGTCAGTTTTCTTAATTTCGATGAACAGACCAAGCAGAGAATTTCTTAGGGTATCATTTCATATGGAAGAATAGGGATGCGATGTCCTATTTAAGAGCTCAGTGTAACTTTAATGAACACTATGGATGTTTGAATTTGTTTTGAATAAATCTCATCTTCTATTATTAAAAAGCTCATCTTTCTACATTCTGAAATGGGATGAAGCCAGTTGCATAGATTCGGTTACAAAAAAAAATAATTGTTTACTTCTTAAAATTCTTAAATATTAATCTGCTTTTAATATTAAACACTGAAAAGATCAAACCGATGAAGCCCTAGAGTATCATTTCACGGATGAAGCCCTAGAGTATCACATGGAATAATTCCAATGACGTCCAACTTTAGTAAACACTGTGGATGTTCGGATTTCTTGGGAAAAATGGCTTTTAATTTTCTGATATGCAATGAAATAAGTTGCTTATATTTGGTTTCGAAATAAAACAATAAGGAAATTAAAATAATCTTTCACACCATAAAATTATAAAATATTAATCTACTTATAATATTAAACATTGAACTCTTCTGGGCCATGAATGTTTGCTATACAGCTTGACTTCTTAATCCAACTAATAAAAAGCTTGATGCGTTTCTCTCCGTTCAAGACAAATTGTTGATTTATAACCAGGTTGATGATAAAATAATTTCACGTAATATACAAACAGTACAACTCAAGATTCTACACCTTTTACTTGTTTTACAGATTGACTATCAAACACATTTAAAACAATTTTTTTTCCTCCTATAATGAATATTGAATTCCACTCTAAAGCCATTTATGTTTAGAAATTATACATATTGAACATATACGTGACTTTAATCCATTTTCTTTGAATTATATACTTCATATAAATGGCATGCCTCAATATATGGCTATATATTAAAGATAGATATATTAAAAAAATTAAATCAAAAATGGGTCTTTTTATTATTGTTCTACTCAAAACAAACGTAGTTTTGATGAAAAGAGGATATATAATAACAAAAATATGCGTGAAGTATCTCTGAAAAAGACATTTTATCCCTTTCATACATCCTTACAGAAAATATACCCATTTATAATATTTAGAAGTGAGAAATTGCTTACACAGATTTATAGCAAGAGATAAGCAGATTACAGCAAGAATACTACAATTGAGACGTACTGAAACTAGAATTTCATATAAGTGTCTTATTCGTACTCTTTTAAATATTTTCTTCCAATTTTATTTCGGTTGTAATGTTAGAACTATAGAAGAGAAATTTTTATTTAGAAAACAGAAATTAATTATTATAAGGAAAATTTTATTACTAGCTTAATTATCTTTCTATTATCTTATGTTTAAACTATTAACTCAATAAATAAAGTGGAATTGAAAAGTAAATTAAATATATCCAAAAAACAATCATAAACCAGTTAAAGACGTCAAATCTTATATTTTCAAGTGTATTTTAAATTTGGAAATTGAGAGTCATAAAATGTACAAATACTCAATTATTATGAGATACCTGATGTAATATTAATAATTAGTATATATTAATACTAGATGTAATATTAATATTTCGAAAAAAATTCTTTAAGATTGCAAAATTAAGCTTCATCGGTAACAGTATTTGTTAATTTCAATGGATTAAGATTACAGATTACACTTGAATTTCTTTGGTTATGTGATTTAATGCTGTTGTTGCTTATCCCCCCTGGTGCAGGAAAACCCACACCAGGCCAGAAGTTCTCACATAGGGTAGTATGCAGCTTTTTTTTTGGAGAGGAACCTCAACGGCAGAAGACTAACTTGACCTCTGAACACACATGCCATATGTACCCGTTTATAGGGTAGGAAACCATTTATACTCCATTAATACAAGGAAGGGACAAATACAGGATAGAGAGAGAGAAAAAGTACATCCATGCCCGAACAGGGATACGAATCCCAGACCTCACTATCTATAGTCAGGCACGCTGACCTCCAGACAGAGTAGGCGGTCATGAGATTTAATGGTTAATAGTAACACGTATCATCTTATGATTTTCCGAATAGTAATAAATAAGAGATAAAATATTTTTAATAGATAAAAATCTGATTATTACAACATAGAATTAAATATTTTTTAATATATAAAATGTCTATGCGTAATATTCAAATTACTTTAAGCTTATAAGTGTGTAGCAAAAGTTTATATAGAAATCATTCAATTTAATAAAAACTATAATTAGTAACTCTCAGAAATAAAAATGGCACGAATTGTCCTTATTGGACCTTGCATCATAAAACCCAACAAACCTCAGAAATAAAAAGGTTATATTTTAAGTATTATATGAAAAATTTAAAATCATTTTACATTTTACGATAATTATTTATGAATAGTTACTTTTGCAAGGGAAATTAGCTACTAAAGAAACAAAAAGTTAATGAAAACTAAGTGAAACTAACTAAATTAGTGAAGCTGTTGAAATCGAGATATTCTTACGTAAAATTTGATAAAACAATATGAAAATTTAGTGAAATTGAAGCTTATGCATAGAATATCAATATTATTGTGTATTACCATGTCACAGTGTCTATGTCTAGACACGTAAGCTAATAAGATCACCAGTAAACGCAGCCCTTCTGTGGAAATATTTTCAATAGATGCTCAAATGAAATGGACCCTAAACTAGACATGAATTGCGCGTGTTATATGATGAACAAATACCATGTGAGTGATAACAGGATATTACACTTCAAACTATTGAATGGAATTTATTGAGCTAAAATTATAGCAATGTTGCATCAGAGATTATCTCATTTAGGTTTAAAACATTTAATATTAGAAATATATTTATTTGTTTGATGTAAGACAGTGCAAAAAGATAATGGCTGTTTAATTTATCTTGTAAATATCACTCGTATTTTAATATTTTGTCTTATGAAATTTAAATGCGTGAAATTAATATAGGGATGAAAAAAAATCGCCGAATGATCATAATCGTTAAAAGTAAAATAGCAAAACTGTATTCGAATGAAATGAATCATAATTCGAAAATAAGAATTAATCACTTAAAAAAAAGATGGAAAACATGTTAGAGAATGTATACCTGATATATATATATATATATATATATAATAGATTTTCTTTGATAAACAAATAATAATTTTGATTTTGAATTATAACTATTCTACACTGTTCAGAACAATTAAAGGACATTACAGGTTTTACATAAAATAAAAATATAAGCAAAATTTTTTTTGCTGAAAACGGAAGACGAGAATCACAAATGAATTTTTTTCTGATTTTCAAACTGTGGAGTATGCTAATGTTGAGTTCAACGTCAAACACATCATTTCAGCGACAGTGAATGAAATTTCACTTTCAACTGAGTAAAAAAAAATGAAGACAAGGATGATCTGCATTCAGTGAGAGCTTCGTTTCGATGAGTACGATGTCTCAGTGAAGTCATTTAATCGATTCAGAAGTTGGGTTGGAGAGTTGTTGGTAAGTTAGAAGGGGGACAAACTCAAGCCGAAATAGCGCAAGACACTGGAGTGTCACAAAGTGTGATTTTCAGGATCTGGAACCTTTTTTTGAAGAGTTAAAGTGCAGGTTGGAGACCGAAGACCAGGGCAAGTTAGTAGACGGGCAACAATGCCCAATAAAGATAGTTATTTAGTGTTAACGGATCAGATACACCGAAATATGAACACTACTCTTCACCAACAACACCTAGGCTCGGCTACTGACATCACGGTTTCAACTGAGACTGTCCGAAACCGGCTCCATGTTGTAGGTCTGTATGCTCGCCGACCGATGGTATGTGTTAAACTAACAAAGGCATTGTCGCGATCTCAGGGAGTAGGGAACATAGGATGTGAACTGGAAGAGAAATGAATGGAGCGGTATTCTTTTTTCTGACGAGTCCCATTTTTTGTTCATCCTGATAATAGTGTTAGATTTGACGTGGGGGGGGGAGTTTGGTGTATGATTGCTTCTCTATTGGCGGACGCACATACCTCTATATCATTCGTGATGGACCTCTGACTGGTCGCAGATATAAAAATAAGATCCTTAGACCTATTGTAGTCTCTTACGCTGCAACAATCGGAGATGACTTCATTTTAATGGATGATAACTGCAGGCCACATCGTGCTAACCTAGTAGAGGATTTTCTTTTCGACGAAGTAATCGTGCGAATGGAATGTCTAGCGTGTTCTTCAGACATAAATCCAATAGAGCACGTTTGGGAAGTTTTAGTAAGACTTTCACCAGCCACCCCAAAAACTGGAAAGAGCTCTTCTGGAAGAGTAGGACAGAATACCTCAACTCGTGATTGATAGCCTCATTGACTTCATGCCTCAAAAATGTTCAACGTTGCTGGCCATCCGTGGAAACCATACCCCCTACTGAAAATGACTTCCTTTGAAGACCACACCTTCTCTTATTCTTTTTTTCTCATATGAACAAATTGAGTTTTTTTTCTTCTGTACACAAATGCGCAATAAAATGCATATTTTTCTGACAAACATGTGTAATTTATTCGCATATAACCTACTACGTCTGTCGACAATGTATCAATAAGCTAAAAAGTTTTCAAGCCACAATAGCCTATTAAAACTACAATATCCTTTAATTGTTTTGAGCAGAGTAATATAATTTTTCGTTTATGATTGAGCTATGATAGTAAGATACATATTATGAATGAATGTAAATACAATAAATCATATTTTTGTTATTTGACAGAAGTTGAATTCAAAGTATGGAAATCAAATTTAACTGAGAAATTACCACACATTTTATTGGTTTAGTATAAAAACTATTATAGAACTAAAGTATTTACATCGACATGTTTGTGACAGAAAGAAATTCTTGTTTTATTAAAACTTATTATATAATTAATTATCTTAATAATGATTTGATGTCATTCAAACCTGTTTAAATTACATTTTACACAAAATGTTTTTATTCTTCTTTTCCTATTTAATTCAGAATTTTAAATTAGGTATTGCGAAATGAATATTACCAGAAAATCTGACATATCATACTTGGCAACATTTACGTAGGTAGATATAAAAGCTGACAAAAATTAATTATAAAAAGAAATTCTGTTGGAGTATTATATTGTATTAAAGTATCAGGTACTTCTGCAAAAAATTTAATTTAATTAGTATTTTACAATTAAATGAAAAACTACTCACACAAAGAAATATCACTTTTTACCAAACCACATAATTACAATAACTAAAAAATAAGCTAATTATTCATCCGTATTAAAACTTTTGTTTTTCAACTTAATCGCATTTCATTTTTTAACTTATTTTAATCCTTCAGATAGTAAGATAAGTAAAACTCATTAAAATAGTCATTTGTGTTATCTTTCATTGCGGAATTCTTTTCATTAAGATATTTTATTTTCAATTGGGAAATGAAAAATCATTGAGAGCCAAATCAGTTGGGTATGATAGATTTATTTGTAGCGTGATTTAACCAGTTTACAAGCTACAATTTTTATGAGTGAGAGTTCATGTTATTGTGATGAAGATGCCATTTTCTTGAAGAAATAAGCAAATTTTTCTTTCAGTTTTTCATTAAAACTTCTTAAACAATTAGCATAATACTATCTGAATTTTATCCAATTTTTATGAACTTATATTCTCATAAAAAAGTATATATGACTTTTCAGTTTTTTTTTTTGAGCATGTTCTGTAGAACTCGTCTGGCTAGCTATTTCATTTATTTCTGATAAGTAATGTAATCTGATTTTCTCAACTGTAATATAACTCCTCAAAAGTTCTTTTAAATTACTTAATTTAAATTATATTGAGCTTAAACTTTTAAATGGTTACTCTCTCACTCACACACACACACACACACACACACATATATATATATATATATATATATATATATGAAATATTATGTATTTTTTTACTGAAGCATTCATTTTATCTTTGCATTTGTAAAATGTCTCCTTACAATATTTTTTTGTATTATTTTTTAAAAATTATAGATTTAAATTGAGAATTTACGCAAACTATTAACTAACTATAAAGATCATTTTGAAGTCTATTTCTTAGTTATCTCTTTTTTTTTTTTATCCAGAATCTGACATTTGATAGATTATTATGATTTAGAACTATGCTATGGAAAATTAATCTTACAATCTTATTAATCATATCAAAATAATTTGTTATCGTTATGATGTTTCTGGTCTAGTTAGTAAATAAAAATAATAATAAAACTATATAATGAACTATTCCTGAATAGAGAAATTAAGAAACTAAACAAGAAAGCTTTCATTTTCGTACTTATATATTTTTAGTTTTGTGTATAAGCCTCAAATAAGATATAATTTTCTAATTTACTTTATGCTTTCTGTTTCTACAATTTTTCATAATTTTTTTTTATTTTGCATTTTTTTTAATTTCGGAATAAACTTTAAATAATTTATCAAAGGATGGCTTTGTATAAATATTGCCACATAGTACAAGTAAAGGTATTTTTGATGCAGAAAACATCTCTGTCTGAAGCCTATAGAATATCAAACTCTATTTACATTTTAAATTATATCATTTACATATATGCCAGTTTCATTTCGTTAATAAGATAATTACGGTGCGGTTACTGTAGTTTAATACCTTTTAATTCAAGACGGATCATGTGCAATATATTATCGTTACATTTCACATGACATTTGCAATTTTAGGAATTCAAAGAAATATTCCAAATTAAATAACTCATTACACATATCTCAATCGATTATATAAAAATATTTTTTAATATATAAATGTATTTAAATATATTTATATTTCTGTGTGTGTGTGTGTGTGTGTGTGTGTGTGTGTGTGTGT
>JAPDSC010097204.1:0-40069 GCA_026290005.1 Latrodectus geometricus | reverse complement strand
AAAAAAAAAGAACCAGAATTGCTCGAATGAAAAGAAATCATGACGTATCATTCCAGAAACTGAAAGATCAACTGATGGAAGCAACAGAGCCCAATAAAGGGGTTCATTCACTTCAAAGTGGAATAGGTGCATGTCTCTCTCAAATAAAATAAGTTGCTATTTGTCCGTGTGTCATGCAAGCCAGAAATTATCCAAACCACAATAGAACTGGCCGATTATAGAACTAAACCTGATGTTATTTTCTTTTTTTTGGTTTTTTTTTTTGTGAGCGTTAAAGAAGTTTGAGTCATGAACATTCGGATCATTAGTGAAGATTCTGACCGACACAATCCTGTGAAGAATTCTCCACATTCATCAAAGCTTCAAGGGTGTGCTTTAGCTTTAAAAAAATATATAATTAATTTATTCATTGCCCAGAAAGAAACCTGTTTCCCGACCAGTGACATTTGAACATCTATTAGAAATTTTTTTTAAATACTCTTTTTTTTGATTATGAAAATTTTTGTGATTTTATTAGTTTATTACCAGTGTAGTGTTTCTAATTTGAACCATAAATATTAGTACTTTATAAACTTAAATTTTTCAATTAAATACTTGAAATATTTATTATCTTATTAATATTGCAAATATTAATTATTCCTGATTATACATGAACATTTTTTTTAAATTTAACAAAATATGTTCATGAAAACACAAATAGAGAGTACATCTGCTTATATACTTTAATAAAGTACCTTTTAGTATTTATTTAAATGTTAGTTGGAATTTGTGTGCTTCAACTTATGTGTAAGTTGTTGCATAAGTTGTACAATTTTGTAAATTGTTCTATTTGTATGATCACAAATAGACGCCTAGATCAACGCGCTCGTTTTCAGATTGTTGTTACATTACTCAATTAATCAATCTTGTGGAGAAGGTGCAATACCTGGCGACTATTTGGTGTTCTTTCTTTCTATAAAGGTTGCCATATTTTAGGGTAGTACAGGTCCGTGTAAGGGTTGCTAAGTTATGTTAGGAGCGGAGCTCCGAGTTTTTTTTATGATTATTTATTTATTAAATTTGAGTTCGTGAACAAATAAAATGTGCTGTCCAGCGAATACTGATTTTAATTTTCTTGGCTATTCCTCATATAACACAACAACATTATTTAATTATTTATCAAATTTTAGAGTAACAGAAAATTAAATTAGCAATAACCAGTATGTAAAATTATCATCATAAAGTGTTCGGTTACTTATTTACAGACTGTACCTGTTATAATCAATGTAAACATATTTACAGCATACAAGAAAAACTTTGCAATTTCTGTTTACTAACAAAGTTTTATATTTAATATTTACTTCGCACATTCATCCGTAATTTAAGTAAAGGAAATAATGAGTAGCTGAAAAGACTATTTTAGAAATAACATTACTATAGATCGCTTAGGTGGAATTAGTTATAAAATAAAACAAAATTTTCCTGAAAAATTTATCAGTATTTGTGTCTACCATATTCGCTTCCTAAATTTATTTTTGTAAAATTTTTCATTACATATTTTTCTTAATAAAATAAAATATAGATGTCAAATATTCCTTCGCATAGAAATTTTTCAGAAATCTAAATCTTACTGAAATGAGTTCTTATTTCAACATAGACAAGTAAATGTCATAAATATAAGCGTTAACATTCGATTGGAACGATTAAATAATTTAATACGTTATTTACACGATAAAAAAATTTTTCATTTCCAATATGGCGGGCATTGGGTGATTGACCCTTCGCCAGAAATTGCTAGGCAACTATGAGCTACTCACGTCATATCAAACACAAACCCGCTTATAGGACGGGTCACATTCATACATCATCTCGGGAAAGAATAAGAAAGAAAGAGAAAGTTCAACCATACCCGAGCCGGGATTCGAACCCACGTCCTCCCCATCCGTAGTCAGGTAAGCTGACCACTAAACAGGGTAGGTGGCTTAGACAGTAAGATTGATAATACATTAAAATTAAGAAGTAAGCTAACAGATAAAGAAATGGATGCTAATCATTTATGAACTAAATGGTTTTTATTGGCAACATTTAATCTTTAAAACCAATTAAATATTTTAACTTCGAATGAAAGGTAAATGATGATCTAATAATGATTTCAACATGTAACACCCAGAAGAAAGTTTACCGCTGACGTTCTGTTCAACAGTTGGGTTCTGTCAACACTTGGGCTTAGCAGTTTTTAGTGTTTCGGAATTCCCTTTAAACTAGATCCCGATCTAATTAGCCCTCATGCTAAAAGTGAGCATTGAATATAAACAAAACAGCAATTAATTGAGCCGAGAAGTTTCTGAATTTAGAGCCACCTATGCTAGACGATTGTTGTGGAAGTGGAGATACACTTCACGTGTGTATCTCCACTTCCACAACACTTAAATGTTTATTAATATGTCATTTGAATATTCAAAATAGTAAGAATAAAATTCACCAAAATTTGGAAATAATTTCCGAGAAATTAATTCCTAGCATATTCCTTCAATCTTTATATGGAACCAACAGCTGGTAATTGAATGGTTAGAGCCCTGGTCGTTTGTTCAACAAATCATGGGTTAAGTTCCCATTTCGGGCGTAAATATTTATTGTTGTATCCACTTTAAATTGCAGATCCCTGTCCAATTAACCCTTCTCTTCAAAAAAATGACTGCCTTTTGACAATTAATCAAATCAAAACTTGCCGAATGCTAAAAAGCTTTATTTAATAAATTACACAGATCAATTATGAGATTGAATTTTCCATCGGATAATGCCAATTTTTGAATTTCTTTCACATTGTTCTAAGTACGTGTGTTTCAGCAAGAATCATTTTTAGATTTTATCTAAAAAGTAATAAATGAACGATCACCGATTCTTAGAAGGAAGTCTGGGTTCGAATCTCGGTTCGGGCATGGATGTACCTTCTCTTTCTCTCTTGTCTTTATCTTTCCTTGTATGAATGAAGTGTGAATAGTTGCCTACCCTATAAACTATTCCTATGGCATGTGTTTTATTTATATACATAAAATAATCATCACCGGTTATCCTCTTCAATGTGAACTACAGGCATATTAGCATAAAGCTCCAAAAATGTCCGTCATAACCTAGCCCGATTCTCTTTAGTGTAAAGTTTAAGAACAAAGCAATAAAAACAACAAATTCTTTAAGTTAACGTCTCATACACAATTTTGACTTAGACGCTTGTCTTAATTAAATTAGGTTTACCAAATAGAATGAAAGTAGCTTATTTTTTCTTATTCATGTTGTATCAACTAAATTTAAAGGTTCTTTAAATTAAAAACTTATAGGATTAAATAAAAACTTATAGGATTGCGGTTGTTCAATTTAAAGGTTCTTTAAATTGAACAACAGCAATCCTATAAGTTAACCACCCAGGAGAAATATTTGAGTTAAGAATTGTTCGAGGCAATATTTGAGAAGTCAGCTTTTAATATTGCTGATGTCTGTAAAGAAAATAAGCAGAAATAAACAGTGACATAATATAACTGAAAATGACATAATATAACTAATAAATCTGTAGTCAAATAGAATATCTGCTGAAATCGTTCTGAAAATACAGAAATATCAGAGATCACTAATGCTTAATAAAATGTTTACTAAAGTTGGCATTTTTTTAAAACTAAAACTGCATTATTTTTTAGTTAGAAAATAGATTTTAAAATTAAAACATTGTTCTGCTGTAACCTTGTTTAATTATAATTTACTGAGGTTTTGAAGTAATACTATTCGTGTGTATAATTTAATTAAAAAATACTATTGTTAGAATAAAATTTGGAAATAGGGAGTGAGATCATTTTAGAATCTTTATTTCTAATATTTCAATTGGCTATTTTCTACATGAAAAATCATTTTTGAATACATTTATTTTATTAAAGAGTTGTAAACTGTCTTACGAATATAGAAGAGACGAAGTATTGTGAAATTTAATATCTAACTCCATGCTGGCGAGATGATAAAAATTCCTGAAAATGTCATAGACAATTCATTTTCTTCAACTTCACTATGAGAAATTTGGGATTAATAACGAAATTTCTAACAAGTGCTGTGACTAAATGGAAAAACATTTTAAAAGTATGTTTTTTTGAGAAATTTTTATACATTCCGCGATGTTTAATTTGGAATTTTGAAACATTTTCAATGCCTCTATTTTTGACAATAAATCATGTCAAATTAAAACCGACTACACTTTTTTTAATGTTTTATAGAAATCGGCTACATCTAGAAATACAAAAACTATATAACATCTCGTGTATATTAATGGAACGCAGGTGTTAATGACTTGTATTTTCTAGCAAATATAGAAATTGCCAGTAACATTCAGAGTGCTTTAGTGTGATATTTAGACAAAAAATCTTTAACAAAAATATTACTTTCCTCACTCTTATACATTAAAGTGATCTTACCTAGCTTGATAAATATCACTTTATATTTAATATACAAGAAAAGACCAAACTAAATAAAATTAGAAATAATTTTTATAGCAAATTATAAAATTTAAAGTTTTATCAAACTTTACTAATATTAAAATATAAATACTGACTTGTTTTTAATCAAACAGAATGTATAATGGAAATCATTCTATCGTTGAAGGGGCACAACTTATATCCAAGAGGAAAACAAGCATTTGTTTATAAGCGTTTTAAATTTAGATTCAAAATTTGGTTTTCTAAATTCTAATCTCATTATTAAATTGAAAACTTGATTCCCCTCAAACGCAGAGTGAAAGCAAACATTCCTGCGTCGTAAGGTTACTGGATATTTTCATAAAGCAACTTTTGCAAAGATAATTCAAAGAGTAGACATTAATGGACAAGGATTAACACACTGTATAATACTATTCTATTTCTCTTAAAGCTAACAGGATTTATTTCTCAGTAACTATTTAAAATTCGGATTATATATATATATATATATAATTATTCGACTCATTTTGACATCTGAGCTGTCTAACGATTTAAAGCTGTTGTAAGGCATTTATGGATCCACTATGCAATTGTCTGCCGAGAAGACTTTACATAGACAGAGAGGGAAGCATACGTTAAACTCCCAAGCACTTACCCGACAGATATGTATGTATGACTTCTGATGTTGAGCAACAAGCTGGGATCGAATCCGTGACTCATGGTTCAAAAACCAATACCCTACCACTAGCACGGTGTGTGAACCCTCTTTTATTCTACTTATAAATTTCATATTTAGAAATTATTAAAAAAAATTTTTTATTGATAGTACTATGCGACCTGCAGCTTGTCTCAAGAGACAAGGGGAAGCTTTGCTGGGATCAGTCCTAGGTGAGCAATAAATCAAACTACTCAGGCTGATCAGTGCATAGAGAGCATAACTGGTGTCTTGTATGCTCCCAGAACTCCGTTGTAAATGTTTGCTCAATACCTTTTCGGCTATCCTGGAAAATATATATTGTAGTATAATATATAATTAGAATATAATACAAATAATAATAGAATATACCATTCCTATTTTAAGTAGTCTAAAATTTATGTTTTAAAGACTCGGGCTGTTTTAAATTAAAGGCATAATATCTAATTGAATTGCATTTGTTTCTTGACAAAAATCATTTTCCTCTATGTATACATAAAGATTCTCAAATCATTATTTTATAATAGCACATAAATCTCTCAACGCCATTAAGTTTGTGATTTATTGCCAGAATATGCGTAGAAGACATTTCACAGTAACACCAAAAGTTCCCTTAAAAATATTGACTACCAAGGAACCGAAAAACTTTCGACTACAGCTCCTGGGTTCGAGCATGGATGTATGTTCTCTTTTTCTCCGGTCTTTGACTGTTCCTTATGTGAATTGTTGCCTACCCTATAAACGGGTACCTATGAGAGTGTACTAAGGAAGTCGGACTTCACACCAAATTACAGTTCAGATCGAAAAGTGAAGCAGCGCAATCCATATTTGCCAGTCTGGCTGGCACACGATAACAACATAGCCTTAATAGGTTTTGCAACCTGAAAAAACTGAAGTAATTACTTTCTTTTTTAAACTATTGGGTATTGTCTCTAATTTAAACACTGGCTCCCTAAAACAATTGTTCTTAACTATCACACAAAGAATCAATTCTAACTAAAATTTCAATTGTTTTCGTTTTCTGTACTGACAAATAGGCATTCTCATTTGCCTGTTTTCTTTAGATTCTCTTTTAAATGTTTGCTTGGTACAAATGCTTGCATGAATAATAAGTAAAATTCCTTTTTAAAAAAAGTAACTTTTATCAAAGTTTAATTTAAAATTTTCCCATATCGGAGTATGTTCTAAAGGTTAAATTTTTTTATTTCTTATTTATGACACGACAGTATTACGATTGTTTTCAGATATATAAATCTCTAGCACATTTCAAAATCAAATATTAAAGCTATTTGTCGCTTAAGCGACACAATATCTGCTCTTCTCTTCTCAGTTAATTAGGTTATAAATTAAAGTTTCACTACTATTGATATTAGCTTCCTTGAAATTATTTGTGTTGACGATTCATGTGTGTATAACTTGATATGAGAAACTCACAGGAGTCATCGGAACTGCAAAGTAAACAAGAATGTCCTTGCAATTTTTAATGACGCTAAAGAACGACCTACAGAAAGTGTAGCCTATTGTTAGTCCTCGAAGTGACCACTATCCGAATCCAGCACCTTTTGCTAAGATGTCTCCAGTTATGAATTATGTTGCGGTCAAGCTAGGTGGTTTTGGACACAAAGACATCCCTGAGTGCTGGAATTAATGTGAAAAATATTGTGAAGTTAGCACAAAATTAGTATCGGAAAGAGTATTTTGAATTTCATAACTTTTCTATTTGATAAAATCCCATTTTAAGTTACAAGCCACAAATGTTTTGGGCAAATATATTAAAATTTTAATTATTCAACTATTATGACTAACAAAACTTATAAGAAAATTTAGTCAATAAATTATTTTTAAAAAACATCATTAAACATTGCCCATTATTGAAAGATTGAGGCGATTTTCAATTCCGAAATTAAAGAAAATTATAAACAAGGGGTTGTGGCTTTGATGGAGAAATTTTTATTTTATTAATTACATTGGATGAGTTTCAAATTTCTTATCGTCAATAGTTTTATTTGTAGATTCATAAAATCTGGTCTACACAAAGAATTCTGATTTATAATCTAGGTTTATCGATCGAACAAAAAAATTTATTCACAAAATTAAATATAGCAATAATAAGTTGTTTTATGACTGTACTCACTAAAGTCAAGCAAGAAAACTTTCGGCCAATTCTTGGACTTTGGGGATCATTTAAACGAAAAATCTAAGAGTTAAACTGATAAAACCTTAAGCACAACAGTAGATATTTATTCTGTAATTGCGATTGGAAGTCGTAATCAATTAACTGACTAGGTGAACAAAGAAATAATTTAACTGGTAAATATATCCATTATCTCGGAATATAGCACCGGAATATATCTCGGAATATAGATCGGGCATTGTTTAAATGCTTTATTCCACGAAGTTTTCTATAAGGATGAAAACATTTTAACATCCACAATAGTAGCCGATGGTTGCCTAATCGATTAAATAGTTTTTCTGAAAGCGTTATCTACTTGGAATGCTACTATTTTAAGATTTCCATAATTTCAGAAAATCTAAGTGCAACCTTAAGGCATTCATTTGTTGGATAATAAAAAAATTATTGCAACCTTCAAATCATTTTTTGCACACGAAATGTTTACCAAGATATACAGTTCAGTGTGAAATAGTTTAAAAATAAAAGACAGCTTGGCAAACTACACATTTTGTGATTTTCATTAAATTACATGGTTACAAAATTAAATTGCAATTGACCCTAGTGGATTTAAAATGTCTGATGCCAAAAGTGTGATTGCCAGGTGAGAATGCATCTTACCTCTTCCGATTACGTTGAATATTATAAAAGGCAGTTCACTATCCTGCATGTAAAATTATGCATGGATAATTTCTTAGCTGATTTAGTTGTGTTGAATATAAGGTGACCTGGATCTTATACTAGAACATACAGATCATTTAAGGAAAGTACTCGATGTCCACTTTTCAGGTAGATTGTCCAATATATGGAAGATACCTCTGAGAAAATGTGATGATTTCCTTTATTTTTTTACCAAAAAATATTTTATATTTTTTGGTAAAAAAATAAATGAAATAAAATGTGAAAAATTTGAAGATTTTCATTAAGTTCTTTATATTCAGATTAAAAATTCTGCTATTTTACCAAGCAAAAAATATATGGCTAAAGTAATTTATTTTAATTACATATTTAAACATGCAACTCTTTGCATTGATACTTTTCTTAATTTATACAACAAAATTTATACCTTAACTTGCTATATCTATTTATATACGATTGCTTTTTTGCTCCATGCATTTATATTTTTTTGAAAGCTGTATAGTTATTTTTTTTTTATTTCTAATGATTGTTTGCATTTGCATAAATTTATGTTATTTTTTAAATAAAGACAGCATATATTCTTAAGGTCTTACTCATAAAAATGCAACCAGACAACAAAGTGAATCATTGTTGAAAAATTAAATCGCTTTCTTTTCGCTTTATATGAAGGTTATCTTTTGGGAAAGAATGCATCGGAAGCCTTTGTTATAGTTGAATAATAGTTGCGCTGACAGCAGATAGGTTATCATTTTGTATTTCTATTCAATATTTGAAGTCCACTTTAATTGTAAATAATTAATATCAAAATTCTTCGTTGAGTTGTCCATAGAGTGTGAACAAATATAGTATTTTTTGATTATTGAAAAGGAAATTAATCAAAAAGCTTTTTATGATTTCAGTATTATTTGCATAATTTAAAACATTTAAGCATTTGTTTTCATTGAATCTGTTACTCATGAATATTAAAATTTTTTGCTATTGAAAAAAAAATTGAACAATGTAGATTATATGATCTTAACCCTTCTTTGCATGATTTTTTTCTTTATTGGTAAAATAAATCAAAGTGATTTAATTCATGTTCATAATTAAACGAAAAATAGCTTAAAAAATTTATAAATTTAGTAAAAAACAATATGATGGAAATTCCTTCTTGCAAAATTAGATCATTAGTTTAGTATCAAATAGAAATAAAAGAGGAAAATAAAAGAAACACATGTTACAAACCTTTCCTAGCGTTTCATATCAAATAAACCATTCCTTATATTTTGAAGTAGTTATATAAAATTATTCACGGTGTGTTATATACTGTTATAATCTGTCTTTAAATGTGTATTGTTTACAGTCAAATGCTTCATGCATGACATCTAAAATTTAATGTTTTATTCTAAGTTTGTAACTAGTTATTAAATTTTTTTTTTTAATTTGGTAGCTAACATAAACGTTGTTGAAAGTGAACAGCCTGAGCCTCCCATTGAAATGCTTGCACTAGAATCTGAAAGTAAGTCTTATTTTATAAATAGGATTTTTTTTTCATTTTCAATAATTTGGATAACTGATGTGTTACATGAAAATCAAAGAAAACACTGCTTTATAACTTATAAAAGAAGTCTTAATGAATTCAGAATCTTTTGCCAATAGTACTGTAGATCAATACTATCATTTTTTTAAAAAATTATAAACTTTATCGAACAATGTTAACTGTAAAAGTTGAAAAAACATTTGGTAATTAAGTAATTATGTATAGGTAATATTTTTATTACCAAAGTTAGACTCCGAGATGTACAATTTCTCTGGTTTTTGTTACAGTCAAATAACACCATTTAATCATTTGTTTTTATTGAATTCCTAATGATAATTTAAGTGAACTTTTATTAAGTATACATATAAGCAATTAAAGCTTTGAATAAAGTGGAATTCTCTTGATAATCAAAAATTATAAGCTGCTTTATCTGTGTAATTCAAATCATTATCTTATAAATCTATTAAGTATTCAAAAGGTGTTGAATTGAGAACAGTTCCAATGATTGGAATAAAAAATGTCTCGGTTTTGATCTTTGTTTTAAAACCATTGTTTCTTTTTAGAGCATTGTTTATTTCAAAACTTTGATGACAGTACTTGTAAATAATTTACAGCACAGTTAATAGATTTGAAATCCCTGTATAGTAACTTTTGATCTGATGTCATTTTATTTACGGGACTTGTTGTTTCCTAAAACGAAAAGGAAATTCTTTAACACTAATCTGTGTATATAAATATGGGGTCTTTTTTTAGCCAGGAACAGAAAACATTTATCATACAGGATAAGCCAATGTTATATTTCTGTTTAATAATATTTCTTTTCTTATTTTTCTAAATTATGTTTTTGCTTTATACAATAAGTTGATGTATTTCTTGATGTGCCATCCATAGAAATTATTGGATCACAGATGAAGTGAATTATAATTTCAGTATGTAATAAATTCGTAACTATAAAAAATTTCTAAGCTCTTAATACCACATTCATTCATCATTTTGCCAATCTATTCGCTTGGCTACATGCATGATCTAAAATGGCATGCTGCACAAGACTTAATGTTTTGTAACTTTTGTTAAAACAGTATTAATATATAGGGTTATTTTTTTCATGAAAGTAGTTATCTCTGAAAACTAGATACATACTACAAGAATATAAAAGTTATGCTTGGTTTCATAGTTGTGTTATTTCTCATTGTCCTCACTCTTTTTAAAGTTTTCTCATTAATCTAGCAAATAAAGGTTTCATCTTACCTTACATTTCAAGCCTTGTTATTACGTTCTGCCTTAGCATTTATCTTAATGATTAATTTTTGCCATTACGATATTGATTAATTAATGAATAAATGAAAGTTTTTCTGACCATACAAATGGTGAAACTTCACAAGAAGAGTTCTTTTGGTTAACAAACAGCCCGCAACATTCAATGCAAAAATGTTTGTTGCATTTTGGGAAAAATTGTGATTTTTAAAATAACTTTTGACATTTACTTAGATTTGCTCTGAACATTATTTTGTATCAACTAAATGAAATCTATAGGTTTGGTAAAAAATAAATGAAATAAAAGGTGAAAAGATCGAAGATTTTCATTAAGTTCTTTATATTCAGATTAAAAAATCTATTTTCCCAAGGAAAAAATATATGGCTAAAGTAATTTATTTTAATTACATATTTAAACATGCAATTCTTTGCATTGATACTTTTCTTAATTTATACAACAAAATTTATACTTAAACTTGCTATATCTATTCATATACGATTGCTTTTTTGCTTTATGCATTTATATTTTATTGAAAGCTGTATAGTTATTTTTTTTTTTATTTCTAATGATTGTTTGCATGTGCAAAAATTTATTTTATTTTTTAAATAAAGACAGCATATATTCTTAAGGTCTTACTCAGAAAAATGCAACCAGACAACGAAGTGAATCATTGTTGAAAAATTAAATCGCTTTCTTTTCGCTTTATCTGAAGGTTATCTTTTGGGAAAGAATGCATCGGAAGCCTTTGTTGTAGTTGAATAATAGTTGCGTTGACAGCAGATAGGTTATCATTTTGTATTTCTGTTTGATATTTGAAGTCCAGTTTAATTGTAAATAATTAATATCAAAATTCTTCGTTAAATTTGTCCTTAGAGTGTGAACAAATATAGCATTTTTTGATTATTGGAAAGGAAATTAATCAAAAAGCTTTGTATGATTTCACTATTATTTGCAAATATATTATTTGCAGAATTTAAAACATTTAACCATTTCTTTTCATTGAATCTGTAACTCATAAATCCTAAAATTTTTTGATATTGAAAAAAAATTGAACAATGTAGCTTATATGATCTTAACCTTTCTTTGCATGATTTTTTACTTTATTGGTGAAATAAATCAAGGTGATTTTATTCATGTTCAAAATAAAAGTAAAAATGGTCAAAAAAATCTTAATATATAATTATTGTATAAATTAAGCAAAAAACAATATGATGGAAATTCCATCTTATAAAGTTAGATCATTAGCTTAGTACTAAATAGAAATAAAAGAGGAAAATAAAAGAAACACATGTTACAAACCTTTCTTCTACTCATTTTCACCTTTTTAGCAATAGAAACTCAAATATAATGAAATAAAAGGAAAAACGAAATCACTCATTTATTGCAACTACAACAAACAGTGGAATCTCAACTTCAAGCTCATTTCACTGATAGTGACTCTTGCTTATTTTTGACAGCTATATTTCTTTTTATGCAATGGACATTAAAAAGTTGTCCAAATACGATCAACTTAAAGTAAACTTGTTCTTTTATAATTTTTGGGTATTCAATGTTATGATGGAAATTTCCAACATTATTACAAGAAGGTTTAAGAGAAAGGTAGTTAACAAAATAATTTCATAGAATTAGTGACGACAAACGGCAAAATGATTAAATTTTTATAAGCCTGTTGTGGTATATAGAATTGAACTTAATATGTACTTTGCTACACTAAAGTTTACTATTATAAAGGGGATTGTAGCTAATATAATTAGAAAACTTTAGTTGAAATCATCAGTCTGGAATTTTACACTTGATTATGATCCATATTAAATGTAAATGAGAAAGTTATGCAAAATAACAGTTGTTTAATTCATGATTCCCAATTCAAGTACACCATAGTCAATATCGCATTTTATGAGTCATTATCAAAATACTGTACTCTATATAGCCTTTCATATCAAATATATCATTCCATATATTTTGAAATAGTTACATAAAACAAATCAATGTGTTATTTATTGTTCTGATCTGCCTTTAAATGTTTGATTACAGTCAAATCCATGAGCAGGACATCTAAAATTTTATTTGTATGTTAAGTTTGTAACTAGTTAATAAATTTATTTATTTTAAATTTGGTAGCTGCAATAAATGGGGTTGTAAATGATGCACAGCCTGAGCCTCCTAATGAAATGCTGGCACAAGAAGCTGAAAGTACGTCTTAGTTTATTTATATATCGGATTTTTTTTCCTATTAAATAATTTGGATAACTGGTTCGTTCCATGAAAATCAAAGAAATACTAGAGAAATATTTTATAACTTATAAACGTAGTCTCAATAAATTTTTGGTGAACTATATTATAGAATTAATGAATTCAGAATTTTTTGTCAATAAAACTGTAGATCAATAGCGTCATTTTTTAAAAATTATAAACTTTATTGAACAATGTTCATGTTAAAAGTTATAAAACAATTGTTCATTAAGTAATTATGTATAGGTATTACTTTTATCTCCAAAGTTAGACTCTGGGTTTTTGTTCGGTTTCACTGGGTTTTTTTTACAGTCGAATAACACAATTTAAAACATTTAATCATTTGTTTTTATTGAATTCCTAATGTTAATTTATGTGAACTTTTATTAAGTATACATATAAATAAATTAAAGCTCTGAATAAAGTGAAATTCTCTTGATGATCAAAAATAAAAAGCTGCTTTATCTGTGTAATTCAAGTCATTAATTTATAAATCTGTTAAGTATTCAAAAAGTGTTGAATGAAGTTTCATAGAATGGAATAAAAAATGTCTAGATGTTGATCTTTGTTTGATTAATAGAGTTAATAGATTTTATTGTTGAGTTAATAGATTTGAAATCCCTGTATAGTTACTTTTGATGTGA
The DNA here is from genome assembly GCA_026290005.1 of Latrodectus geometricus. Taxonomy (NCBI): domain Eukaryota; kingdom Metazoa; phylum Arthropoda; class Arachnida; order Araneae; family Theridiidae; genus Latrodectus; species Latrodectus geometricus. Next base: position 26,486 of record JAPDSC010097204.1, on the reverse strand, counting down.
TGTTATTTAAACTGCTAATTTATTTACAGGGCTTGTTGTTTCCGAAAAGAAAGGGGTAATTCTTTCTTTTCTTTTAAAACTCGTCTATGTATATAATTATAGGGTCTTTCTTTAACTAGGAACAGAAAACATTTCTTTCCATACAGGATAAGCCAATGTTGGATTTCTGTTTAATAATTACTTTTTTTTTCTAAAATATGTATTTGATTTATACTATGAGTTAATGAATTTACTGGTATGTCATCGATAGAAATTATTGGATTACAGAGGAAATGAATTATTATTTTAGTTTGTAATAATTTCGTAACTATGAAAAATTTCTTAATGATTAATACCACATTCATTCAGCATTTTGCTAATCTATTCGCTTGGTTATATCTCATGATGGGAAGGGGCAGGTTGTACAAAATTTAATTTTTAGTAAAAACAGTATTTATGTATAGGATTATTATTTTCAGAAAAGTAGTTATCCTGGAAAAGCTAGATACATTCTAAAAGAATATAAAAGTTGTTGTGTTATTTCTCACGGTCCTCACTCTTTTGAAAGTTTTCTCATTATTCTAGCAAATGTGGATTTCATCTAATATGAATCGCATTTATTTATCTAGAAGCTTTCTATTCAAGCCTTGGTATTATATTTTATCGTTAAGTTTATCTCAATGATTAATTTTAACTCTACACTATTGATTAATTAATGAGATTAATGAATTTAAATGAAAGTTTTTCTGACCATAATAATATTGAAACTTCAGAAAAGAGTTCCTTTCCTTAACAAATTACCCACAACTTTCAATGGAAAAGTTTTTTATGCATTTTAGGGGAAATTGTGATTTTAAAAATAAATTTTAATATTTACTTAGTTTTGCTCTGAACATTGATTTATAGCAACAAGATGAGTTCTATAGATTATAAATATTTGAAAACACATCGTTTTTTAAAAAACATTTTTTCATTAAATACATAGCAAAACTGAATGTAAAATTTTCAAATTGAAACATAATAAAGTTTTGTTTCATTATTTTCAGGTCAATTAAAAGGGAAAAAAAGACTACATTCATCCCATAGTAAGTCTTATTATATAAAAAAGATACTTTTAATGGTAGTTTTGTTTATGTGTATTTTATTATAAAAAAAGTTTTTCTTTAAGTAAATACATAGTCCACTCACATTAATGTGATCAGTAAATTTCGACATTTATATTTTACTAATCACAAAAGTATTGGATACAGAGTAGTTGAGGGTATGTAATAGGTTTACAAGTGCTTTGGAAAAATTGCAACTGCATAATGCCGAAACGGAGTGATTTAAATGATATCCAAATTAGCATGATCATTGACTTTTGGGACAAGAATATAAGCCTTTTCGAAACAACTAAGTTAACTGTTCGCTTGCTGCCATAGTGTAAAAGTATATTATGTATGCCAAAGCTGGAGTGTCCAAAATCAGCGACCTTGCAAAATTGGTGCAACCACAGGCCATATATGATTGAGGTGAAAAACGGCTGTGGAGATGTGTTTGGGCTAATAAACCTGCTGAGTAACAGCCCAAGTGAACCAAGGGGTCATTAACAATGTCACACAAACTACTGTTCAAACAACATTGCTAAGTATGGTTTCTGAAGCAGACGTTTTGTTAATGCATTTATATTGATTGCTGTTTATTGGTGACGATGATTGGAATTTGCTTACAACTACCGCAACTTGACATCCACTGGCAACAGTTTGCAGTTTTCCAATAAATCAAGTTTTATGGTGCATCGGACTTCGTCATTTATAATGCGAAACCTGTAAAAGGAAACGCCTACTAGCAACCATTGCTGGAATGGTGCAGGCTGCAGGCAAGAGAATTATGTTCTGCGAAATATTAATTTGGCATTTTCTGTGTCGACTCATTGTGGAAGGAATGATGGATCGATTCAAATACTCATTTGTTTTTGCAGGCCATGTCATCACTATATGCTTATTCTCAAGATGATGGCATCTACCTGCAGGATACTGCAAGGTGTCATATAGGTGACAGCAACTATGTGTAGTTCAGACAGCAATAGAGTGAGCTTACCATTCTTCCTTGGCCAGCAAACTCAGGGGCTTAAACCTAATTAAGAATCTGTGGACCATCTTGATTGGCTTACTTAGGTTATGGATCCTCATTCCCATAATCTAGATTACTGAGGCGTATATCTCAGCTGGCCGCAGAATTGTCTGTATTTCTCAAAATCCCAGTGAACATATTCAGGAACCTTTTTGACTTTCTTCCTGTATGTCTGGCGGCTGCCCACACTGCGAAAGATTGTTACTCTGACTTTTGATAAGTCGTTATTGAAATGTGACTGGACTCTGTATGTCTACGAGTTTCATAAAATTACATTTTTAAGATAAATCCTGGAAGAATATATTACAGAACTTAAAACTTTTATTGTAACTAAGTTTATTATTGTAAGATCAGAATAATTATAACTAAGAAATCTGCTTATTTTCTTCTTAAACTTAGCAGTTCTTGATACTTATTCAATAAAATTTGTATCATAACTTGCTTTAAATTATATTTTACTATAAATTTTAATAATTTTCTTTATAAAAATTATATAAGTTAACACATTCTTAAAATATTTATAAATTGACATATATAAAAAAATACATGAGAATAGTTCTGGTATTTTATTTCATGAGCAGAAATGTTAATCCTATTTCTATGAAACAAAGTAATGTACCAATTTGTAAGTAAGAAATGGTTAATATCAGCTGATATACAAAACCTTATAAAAATGTTGAATACTTCAATTTAAATACTTAATTAATAATTTTATTCAAAAATTTAAAGTTTCAATGTTAGTAAAATTATGCGTTCTGAGTATATGATGATTTTTTAAAATTATGAATGAATTGCTGATCTTATATAAATTTAAAAAAATGCATTTAGAGTAGAGTCAGCTGATCATTCCATCTAGTTTTCTTTGGATATTACTTTCAGTGCAAAATGTGCATCGATTTTTATAGGTAACACAAGTTGTGATTTGGAAAAAACATGGTTTTTGCTAAAATTTTTATTAATGCTGAATGAGATTTCTTGCATAGCTCAGATAAACATGAATGCAATGTTGAATGTTCTAAAAATTCTAGGGCACCCCTGTAATAAATTTTTTTTAAAAAAAATATTATTTAATTTCCAAAAATTTTTAAACGATTACCATCTTTTGAAAATTTTTGAAGTCAACAATTCAATTAAAAAAATGTCTTACAAAACTTTCAATTAAGTCTCAAATGTTCTTTCAATCAGTGTGTAGATATAATTCAATTGAAGAGACTGTTCGACATAAGCTTTAGAAATTTAATTTAAGTTCAGAGTGAGGTTTATCAATCTCATCACATAATCTGGGTACTACTGTGTGATATGACTTGTTATGTCCTCAGCCTTAGAAATCTAAACATTTCTTGCGATAAAGCTACTAAACACAAAATTATGTAATTATCACTGTATTTTTCAGTGAATACTTTAGTTCTAAAAGTTGAAACACAGATATTCTCTAATAATAAATTTCCCTTGTTCATACTAAATTTGAGAAAAATGTGTTCCACATGTACTAACTACTAAGGTGTGACACAAAGGAAAATTTGCCAGAAAAGACACATTTTTTATTAAATATTGATGAAACTTGAAATAAAATTTACATAAAACAACTTATTGATATGAAGAAACTTATTACTGTACATTTAGGTTCTTAAAGAGAAAGTTTGTACATTGTATACATATATATATAATGCCAAGATAAACTTAATGCTTTTAAAGAAATTTATTTAATATTTATCCAATCATGTGTAGATTAGAAAAACAAGAAATGCTTTTCTCTCTAGAAAATACTTTCTTTTAATAGTAAATGCAGATTTTGAAATAGGTGGGAATACAGATCATAATTTATCTTGTAATTGAGTGATTGATTTTGTTAGTTTTTAATAATCTTTGTTTTTATTATGTTTGTTTGTTGAATCCCCTACATTTTTTATTACATTTCTTTCCAGCTACATCTGCAATTTCAAGCACTCTTATTTCATTAGATCTAGTGAAAATAAATTTTGTTATCAGATGCTTCAAATTCAAAAAATTTCACAAATTAAATGACGTATTGATAGTTTACAATGTAATCTATTGTCATTCGAAAGTAACTTCTTTTCATATATTAACAAAAATTTTCACAATTTATTAAATAAGTAATATATATGTATACATTCAGAATGAAAATTTTATTTGTGTGAACTCCAGTGGCTTAGTACTTCGATCCCCTTCCTTTTACTATCAGCAAAATCAAGCATCATGCTCTATTTTGCTTACCTTAAAGAGAATTGTTAGAGCAACCACATTCTTCCTCATTGGGTTGTTGGAGCTTAGTGGCTTAGACACATGTCCACATTAATCTGTGACCGTTGGAGATCAAAATGTCAACTTGGGTGTAACCTCACCATTTGCTTGTGTTCAAAATTATGAGGTGTTTTGGTAAATAAATATTCCAAATCTGCTAACCTTAGGGTGCTGACTTCTGCTCAGCTCCACTGTTATATATGTATTCGTTTTTGTGTGCTCCAGCCTATTTCCCGAGATGGGCTCTACCACTTTGTTAGAAGTTGCTGAATAGGTATTTAATAGATTTAAAAACAGGGATCAAGCAGAAGAATCCTCAATACTTGAACTGCACATATATCCTAGATAATCATTTCGCTTGGAGAACAATACGACCACATCCCCCTTTCGTTAACATAACTTATCATGTGTTTACACTTGTTTTTTAAATTCAGTAAACTGTTGGTAAAAGAAGTATGCTCATGGATAAAATTATTTCTGAACTCATTTTACAAGATATAGTTACAAACTTATTGAAAAACTTAAAAGTTAATACACATCTGATTTATTTTTTGCAATGGATTCAAAATGGCGAAACGTATAAACTTGTATACTTTTCCGGATATTTATCTTTTACCATTAGCGATCTCTGTAGAATAATCAGAATAATTATTTAAAAATCCGAATTTTAGGTGTACTTAAAATGATAAATAAAATGGCTAATGTTAAATTGTACAGCAAGAATGAAAAAGTTGACATTAATTTAAATTGGGGTGTCTTATCATTAATTCAAGAGGCGTTCAAAAATGTAGTCTTAACTCTTTGCAAAGGCTTTTATGATAGCATTTTCAAAGACGTATGTTAAAGTTATTTCCTTTCAGTAATGGCTATTGTTATTGCCAACAGTATTCAATGTGAAATGAGTAAAATTGTGAAAGACTGCTAAAACAATACAGGAATATTTGCGATATGAAAACTTGAAGAAATATAAACGTCATAATTCAAAAATTACCAAACTTCTCAAGAAGAGAAACTGATTGCAATTTCACTTTGGAAAAACAACTTCACTTTCGTAAGGGAGTCGGATAGTACTTAAACATTGTAGTCCTTTATTCTTTTAATTTTATGTATCTGTAGAATATAAAAAAATTATCAAAAATTTCTTTTGTTAAAACAAATGTGAGAATAAAATTAATCCATCTCAACCACAAATTTCAATATGTTTTTTAAAAACTGGAATTTATAGTATAGCATGATTATGTTGTATAATTACGTAAAATGATTAGTACATACTTTGCTTAGAAATATTTTAAAGTGGCATCTCAGAACTTTGACTAGCATATTATTAATTATTGAAATCTGGTTTATGCTGATGGCTGATTGGTTAGCGTTCCTAACGCATAGGCTTGTCCTTGGTTCAAATCCAAGCTTGAACATGCCCATTTCCTTTCTCCGTGTTTCATTATTCTTCCTTTTGAGATGAATAAATGTGCAATATAAGTAGCTTTTGGTGGTGTGACGCGAGTAATGTTACTCATTTAAGTCACATGATTAACAGATGCCCATTATAAATGGCTATCAGTTTCCTGCCTTGTTATAATAAAGGGTTAGTCACCAAATGCCAGCCATTAGGAAAAATCATTTATAGGCTTATTCTTAAGTTCACAAGCAGGATTACTGCAATTGACTAATTTTTTACAATAAGAAATATTAATTTAGATATTTCTCAAATGATTCAAGCAGAAAAAATTTGGACTAAAAGTGGGATATTGAGTGTGATAAATATTTTATGTACTGACATTTATTTATAAATTGCCATTATTAAAGAGAAGAATGAAACACTTGCCATTGAAAAGGTAAAATTCAAGAACCTTATTACATCAGTTAAATTGACTACATTGTGGGATAAATATCTTTACAAAGAGATAAAATACATAATGGTTTAAATTAATGACAGAATCTGATGTTTCAGAATGAAGCAGCATATGTTTAAACTAGAGAATAAAATACTTGATAAAAATTTATGAAACTTAAATATTATGGGTACAAGAATATTTCTTGTAGAATTATTCACAAGAATTCTGTTCAAAAATTTGATGAACACAAGGAATAAGGATTTTGTTTAGTATATTTTTGCACAAATTTAGTTGTCATCGATTTTAAGTAACATGTAATTGATTTTTATTCTTGAGGAAATATGATGTATATTTTCCCTGTGAGAGAGTAGAATAAGAATAATATTTGAGGCTTGAAAATAGCATTTAATATTGGCTATAAAATAAGTTACAATTTGATTTCATTTTTTATGTTTAGGTACGGATGATGAAGAAAGTGGAGAAGAAAGTCGGAACAAAAAAAGAGTTCGTGACGCTGTTGAATGTAAGTTTTCTTGTGCTGATTTTTTCTTAGATTTTGTGTAGATAACTTTACTGTAAATTTTATTGATTTATCATCTGGATTGTATTTTCTCTCATTGTGAAACAATGCGCTTTGGTGAAGACTCTGAGTTTAAGAATTTCCATCAATCGTCCACAAAAATTCATAATTTCTTCTCTTTCATGCTCTTTCTCCAAATGGATCGTTGTTTTAGGTTCGCTGAACATTGACTTTGCTGACACTTTACATTTTAAGTCTGGCGCAAAAAAACAAATTTTTTTTTCAGAAGTACAATATTATGAGGCAATATCCTATCTTTCATATTTAGACTAGTAAAACATTTAATCACTTTAACAATGTTAAGCTGCCATTGTAGAAGAATTATAAGCTGCCATTGTATAGCTTTTAGACATCGATTATCTTCCTCTTTAAATTCATTAGTATTTTCTTATTTATAGTCTATCAGTTTTTCAATCATTTTCAATGTTGTAATAGCATGTAATTCATCTATTCATTTAGTGGAATATACACAAGTATAGTTTGAGTATATTTTTTTGCCTTAAATAAAATATGAAATATTTGTTTTTATAGCAAAACTCTTATTAGTGATTTTACTAAAGAAACGTTTACAAAGTCACCAGTCCTTAAAAATAACCTTCTAATTAAGTAAAAACAGATCTTCAATGACATTGGTATTCAAAATTGAAAAAAAAATTGTATATTTTGTTGAATTTCTTGAACAGAGCTAAAAATAATGTAAAATCGCAACTTGGAGACAAAGATACAAATCATAAGTTGAATACTTAAGCATACATGTAATCGGGGCAGAACCAACATTACAGAACTCCCATTTTGTAAAGTTCACCTCACCAAATTTCAAGGTATTATTTTACCTCAATCAATTGGATTGAAATTTTAACAGTAACAATGAATAATTACCAAGGTTTAGTAGTTAAATATAAGTGGGGAATTGTGGGGAGTCTAGAAGTAGATTATTTTCAAGTCCAGATTTGAAGTGACTTCAATTTCATGCTCAGTGTCATGTGAAATTTACAAAAACAGTTACAGCAGACTGGATTCATTGAAAGAATTTCTGGTACACATCATCCAAGAGCCATGAAAGACAGAGATGATCGCTAGTTGTCTATTCTAGCAAAGCGTAATAGGGATGCTACAGCTTCTCAATTCCTTTGTCTTGTATACAATGACAGGAACCAGAGTTTCAAGGGTAATTGTTTCTAGATGGCTTCATGCACAAGAACCTACAATTTACTTCAACTTAATTCTTGCAAGAAAGTTCATTTAGCATGACCCAAAGAAAGAATCAAGATAGGAGTATGGATCAATGAACGGCTGTTCTCTTCTCTGGTGAATCCTAGTTTAGCCTGACCAAAGATTTTCAAAGTAATTTCAAATGGAGAGAACCAGAGACCCTATACCTGCTGCTGTAATGTGTGTGAAATCAACCATTATAGCTTCAGTCGTTTAATTCTATAGTTTGGCATCATGTTAAATGGCCACATAGCTCTCTATTCCTTTGGCAGAGGCAATGTGATTACTGTGAGGTATTGGAATGAAGTCTTAAATTCCTATGTTAACTTTTAAAAGCTTTGTAATTATAGATTGTTTCACTTCTAATGAGAGTTGAGTGAAGACCATTGTGTGTAAGTTCCACATACTTTCATGAACATTCTTTTGTGCAGAGCTACAAAGGATTTCAGTGTAGATAGCTGGGATTTTACATTGACTTTTCCCACCACACTTATTCCATGTGAAGGTGTACCACTAAAAATTTTGCATTGTAAAATAGTGAGTGGTAAAATGTTTTGAGATCAGCTTCTAAATATTTTCAACGATTTAAAATATGACTAATTCTTTCATATGACAGCAATCATTCAGTGTAAACAGTTTTCAAATTTCTGTTCGTTGTCAATTCATATATTTCCTTGTGTCTGTTTCTTACATAATATTTGATTTCAACTATTCAATAAATGTAAAAAATAATCTAAAAGCATTAAAATTACTATTGTGATGGTGTTATTACTAATTCAGGTTTATTTAGAAATGCATTTAACAAAGGATGGTCTTAATAACAGAAACTTTTAAAACACACTTATTGTACACTAGTTTCAATTGTATTTTTTATACTAAAATAGTTAACACTTATAGCTTTATGAAAGAAAATAAGTATTTAAAATCATGTGATGTAAGCAAAGTAAGCCACTATTAAATATTATAATTATTAGAGATAAGTTTTCAAATAATTAAACTCAACTATATTTTTCATTGATACTGTCTTCCAGATGATTCTCAACAGGAGATGTTTCAAAAAGAAACTGAACAACCTCTAAAACAAAAGCGTTTTAGGAAGAAAAAGAGGGGTGAGCTGGAACTTCTTAAAGTTGGCTTGCCTCCCTATTTTATAACTAATATACCACCACCGACTCCTCCATCAGCCAAAAGTTCTTCTAATTCTCCAATTGCATCATCACAGGCCACATCATCACCTCAACGTGTGGTATACCAAGGCCGAAGGAGAGGTCGCCCTAAAAAACAGCCCAGCAATCGATTAAGAGACAGCCAGGGCAAATTTGTAAATAGTGAGTTTTTATTTTGACAATTGAATAATTTCTAAGCTCTAAGATGTTGACTTATGGCAATGCTTGTAATATATGAATGATTTTTTCAAATCTTTAAAAATATTTTCAGACCCCAACAAAGAACAGCAGCAATCACGCCCAAAACTAAGAACCAGAAGAACAGAGCTGCAACTATTAAAGGCAGGCCTGCCACTCTTCTTTCAATCATAAATATAACTAAAGTATTTAAAAAACCAAATTATTTTCAAAAATAAAACAGTTTAAAAAATCATATATTAAGACAGCCCAATAAGTAATTTTAATAATTAAAAGAATAGAAAGCAATAAATAAGTATTTTTGTCAATTAAATTTTATAAAATTTATATTTCATTCAAACTCACATTCATATGGGACCACTGCATGATTATTCACATATTTTTTTATGTTATATAATTTTTTAATATTATAATTTTTAATGTTTATAATAAATTGCATACTAAAATTATTCTGCAAATGTATAAATTTATATAACAAAAATTAATTTAATTTCTATTTAATTTTAAAACTTATTGCATTCATCCATACCTGTATACATATTCCATTAACTTTCCTTCAAAACTTGATTCTGCAGTATTACATTTCTTAATTATAAGAAACAAGAAAATTTTCATTATGTTTCAGTGTTTGCCATCCACATGTTAAACAGATAATTGAAAAGTTTTAAATTTTCTATATTCACCCAAGCAGCTCAACAGTTCATCAAGAATAAGCGGTTCCAATTTTTCGGCTTCCAAATTTTTAGAAATATACAAAATATATTGGTTCCTCACTAAATTCATAAATGTATTGCAAAAATTCATGTTATAATCATCTTCACTTATTACATTAATACAAGACACTAATATAGAATGCATTTATTCTAATACGGAATACTATTATGGAATGCACCACAGCATTCCCTCTAAGGGTTTTTAATGAGTTGTTAAAAAATAATTAGTTTTAGTAAGCTCATTTTTTTAAATTTTGCAAATTTCCCTTAATCTTTTAAAAATTTTAATCTATGCATGAGCAAAGGTTGGCTGTCGGCGATTCTAAATGAAAATGGAAATGAAGTTATTGTTATTACAGTTGTGGAATAGCTGAAAAGATAAAGTAGCTTATGTATATAAAATTTTTTTGCACTAATATACCAAAGGACCACACTTTGACCTAAATATTTGTTATGTCTATTTTATTATTTTCTTATTGCTGTTAAAGAAATTAAAAATCTGAGCAATCAAAATTTTTTAGTCTATTACAAAACGATTCACGATCAATAAAACTTGAAATTAACTATAATAGCAAGATGAAACATTACGAAATTTACGACAAATAATGTATTTAAATATTGCAAGGTTTATTTAAATCATATTTAAATAAAATTCATGAGAATTACATTTAATATTTTTTAATTTCATTTCATGTTTAAATTTTCACTTAAAAATCAAATAGTTATGTAAGATAACTATTTAAAGTAAACTATTAATTGGAATTTAAATATATTCTATAACTTTCTAAAAAGTCTTAAATTAAATAAAAATTGAGTAATAAAGTTGTAAGAAATATACTTCTGTTTAATTTTTATAGTCCAAAAAAAGCCCTTTCATATAGCAAACTAATGAAGTTTATTAATCAGTCTGAATTTTAATATTTTGGTTAAAGTTTAAATTTTAGGTGCTTCACTGTCTAAAAGCTTCGATTTAATATATCCAGTAAAAAATTATTTCATATATTTGTTACCAAAAACTCACATTATTTTATTAACTCTAAAATGTTAGGATAATGAAAGATTACTGATTTTTCATTTTGACAGCCATGAATCTCATGTATAATATTTTCTGAACAAGTTTGTAATATTTTATTCAAATGTGATTTTAAAAAAAAAGTTCTAATATTTTTATTCTATGGTTAAATTTAAGTGAAACTTGTTGAAAAAATTAAAAAATGTTTACATCTATAACATGAATTTACAAACTAGGTATGTATTTTCCAAAATTGAAATAATTTAAAACCTCTTGATTTTTTAGATTGAAGATTTACTTCAAATTTAAAGCAATGTTTTCATTTTGAAAGAAATGTGTCATGATATATTTTGTTATTTTCTGACTTCGTGTTCCAGAAATATTCCAAAATTTCCCAGAACTAGGAAAAGCTTCACCTTAAGTATACCATAATATTAAAACCAATTTTATTTGAAAATGTTAATTTTAATCAAAATAACTGAAATGAAAGAAAATAGATTCATTGAAAAGCAGAAAAATTTCCTGCTAATATTTAAATAAAAAAGATTTTACCAATTTGAAAAAATCAGAAAAAAATAGAAAGAATTGTGACATAGAAATTGAAACTTCAATGGAATTCTGTGAAGTTGTGTAAACTACTTAAGTAATTGACATTGTTGAATATTTTAGAAAATTAGGTTGAGCAAATGTTGTAGTAAGCTTGCGAACACAGTGCATGCAAGGGAAAATTTCACACTATTTTGAATATTCTAATGGAATTCTGGGTTTGTGATCTTTTAAAATCTAGCAGGTGATTTTTGACCGTTTAAAAACCATGCATATTAGTTTATCCCCCCATGTAAATTACCTACCTTAGGGAAATTTTCATTATGGAAATGGGTAAGAAAAATGAAACTCAAAAATCTAAACAATTTAAAATACTACATGTGCTATAAGTTGTAGACCAAGAAAAAAAATATGCTACCAGACAACAATTTTGAACATAGAAAACTGTATACCAAAAGCATGGATGTATTTTAATATTTTTCTTTTTTGGGTGTTTTTTTCTATTATACAGGGTAACTTAAAAAGTACTTTGCTATTTACTGTAAGTGTCCTCTTGACAAATTGTTATATGTGTACACAGAGTTTAGATGCTATTAAAAACTGGTGCTGGAGCCCATTAAAGTGTTTTCTGTATATTTTAGGAAATATTGTGAGAACTTTGACTGTGAGGTAGCGGCAATATATATATTGTGATTGATAAAACGGATGGCTGTTCTCTTTGTTCTTATTGTGTTTTTTATTGAATCTCTAGTTGATATTTTGTCATTTACAAATTCAAGGCATAATGAATACGAAATTCTTTATTGCTGCAGAATGAAGTTAATTGAACTCAAAGTCTGAGAAAAGCATTGCCCTTTAGTAGGTTTTATTGTGATATTTTTAAAAGCGAGCATGCTGCTCAGCTTGCCAAGGTGAGACTTTTTATGTCACAACTTGACTCACCTCTGTCTCTTTGTAACATATAAAAACGTTTACTGTAAATTAACAAATTATAGAGCCTCCGTTTACAGTGATGCAACTATAGGTAAGAGATAAAATGCCTTGCTCAACAAAAGTAGAATCCCCAATACCCAGCATTTATCTGTTGAAGTTGCTTGCTTTCGTTTGCTTACTGCACAATTATATGCAGAAACATTTTCATCACAGTGGAATTAATGATTTAGCTTGTTGTCTTCTGTGTCAAAAGGAGATGGTGACCACCTCAGGAACTATCCCATTGTTTTAAAGTTTCATTAAGGCAACTGTAAGGACACTAATTTTTTTTTCTATGCTTCACTATCACTTTATTGATTAGCTGGTCAGCTAATGGCAGAGATGCCGAACATAGCCATTGGATAAAAAAAGTATTAAGTTTTAACAAAAATAAAGATGTAGTATTAAAAAATGTACAACAATTTTTTGAAAAGTTTTTTTAATCAAATGTCTTGTTTGTAACAGCACAAAATAAGTTTTCTTAAATACCAATAACTAAAATTCACAAAAAATGTAATATTTTGTGAAGAATCTGGACTTTTCACCAAACATTTCAATTAAAAATACCTCAGCAGTAATAAGTACACCTATTAAAATGAAGAGTCTCATTAATACGATAAATTTGAATAAAATAAAAAGTGAAGTATACTTATGACAAAATTCATATAATTCCGTGTTTTCCAAAATAATTGAAGCAATTACTTTATTCATCAATACATTGAGCTATGTTGAGGAATGGATCTTGTTGATATGCACAAATTGCCCTTTCTTTTTTGAAACCTATAAAACAAATTTTTTTCTGCCAAACAAACATTTCTATCTCATATAGCCTTTTACAAATGTCAATGTATCGATCAAGCATTTTATTCTGCGCATGCAAAATCATCTAACATTCTAATATCCTTTAATTATTTTGAGTAGTGTATATAAGCGTAACTCAATTGATGGCTGATGTAAAGTAGCACCTGCCCAATCTTGGGTTTACAATTAAGAATTCGGCATTTCGTAGAAGGTTTCGATTTTAGGTTGCCAATAGTAGGTCTGTAGGTACTTGTGACAGTCGAAAGAAATGGGCCAAAGGGCACTTTCATAGAGTCGATGAAGTTGCTAGTGTAAAATCCAGAATCTTGCTGAATGCTCTTAGACATCTGGAAGGTCAAACTGATCTAGAATGTCTTTGTGTTTCTGAAAAGCTTGTGGGATGCTAAAGAATGTTCTATTATATTTTGAATATTCAAAGGGAATACTGGGTTAATAGTCTTCAATTACACAACGGATAGTTTTGTACATCAAAAAAATGTTAGAAGATGTCCTGGAATTTACTAGGAAAATTAAATTATCCTTGTCGTAGGGATATGCTTTATAGCTTCATAGGAAATAGCATCTGGAAATCACAGAAGATTTACTTCTATGCTTTCCAGATTCTGATTGTCATTATTGATTAGGAAATTCATTATCCGAGTCAAGGTAAATTATGAAACAAGGTATACGCTATGAAAAAATGTTAAAACTTCATAATTAAAAGCGAATCTCTTAAAATAAATGGTAGTTAGTAAGAACGTTAAGTATTTTCAATCTTAATTCTAATTTATCCGCATTTTTAGCTGAAAAAAGACTTGCCAACTGTAAATCAGAATAGAAAATGTAAATTAATTTAATGATAATTGTGGTATACAAAGTGAAACAAATTATTAAATTGAATGAATGATTGTTTTAAAAAAAACATTTTTCTTCCATATTTTTTTGTTAAATGATTCAAATGATAAAAGTAGATTAAGATTAAAAGTAAAATTTATAATTTTCCAGTGTGTACATTATAGCAACCCCACTGCTGTTTCATTTAAGGTAGATAGTTTCCTGTAAAATTAGCGTTTGCTGACAACATGAATGATACAAAAGTACAAGCTTTTAAAATAATGAACTAATAATTTAAATAAATTTTGTTTTATTAGCTTTTAATAAAAATTGAAAGAAAAATATTAATCTTGGTTGATGAGAAAGAACAAATGTAATTTATGTGCAAGTATTAAGTTGATTTAGGTTCAAATAAAAATAATTTTTCCTTTTTATACTAAAAATAATCAAATATTCAAAAAAGTAAAAATATTTTTGTTTTATTAAAAATATTGTAATTTTTTTTACTTTTCATAGTTTCCCACCCCCTAACAATTGTTATTTTCAATTTGATTGAAGCAAACTATGCCTATGCAATGCTTTACATTGACTTCATGTTTATATCAGTGTAAGATTGCTTATCCGTAAAAGAAAGATAATTGTATTTTATGTCCTAAAACATCGACATGTGAAAGAAAGTGACTTGAAAAACCAAAAATTGTGTGAGCTCCTAATTTTCATGTGATAATACTTGAAAAATATTTTCTTCAATCAGTATTTTTTTTTTTCATCAAAGTCTTATATAATATAAACACTAATAAATGTATTCGTTGTTTCTACAAATAACTGAAACTACTGCAGATTTTTGTAACATTGGTATTTTTACTGCATCCAGATTACATATTTCAAATTTATAGTCATCCTGCTTAAAATATTTGAATGAAAAATGATGTGTGTGAATTTTAATGTATTTGGCTGCATTTTCATTTTTTGTGAATATTTAACTCTCTAGAATGACTGGAAATTTTTACTGGGATAGAAAGAGCTGTTTTAAATGAAAATTTCAAATAATGTGATATTAAATAAAAAAAGAAAGCATTTGCAATGAGGAAAAAAAATTTCCTTAACCCCAAGAAATCTTTTCATACCTTCCTCTTTCTCTCACACACACATGTATACACACAAATTTTTCTTAATATGATTAATTCATTTTATCGCCAAGTGGGAAAAAGTGATTGATTTTTCTTAATCTATTTTATTTTTCAATTTGAATGTCATTATACATCTACTAAAGTATTTTCTAAGTTAATTTTAAGCAATATGACTATTTTTCATGGTTTTTGTTGCTGAAAAACTTATTTCGTAAGCAGAAGCATCCTCTTTATAATATCAAAAAATTTTATTTCTTGAAGTATCTCATGGCTGGAGAGAGAATACACTCGCAAAACAGATTTCTTTAACAAAATAATTTTTTTTTCAACGAATATCTGTTTCTGAAGTTTTAAGACCAAACTATGCTTTCATAAATATTGTAAAGAAATAAAGGCAAGTAAGCTGGCACCAGGTATTTATGTATAGAGTATTATCGTAGAGTGTCATTAAGATATAAGGTAAACATTGTTTATAGTATTGTGTTTTATGGAGGTAAGTTTTGATGTTTTTGTACTGCCTGCAAATTATCAATAGTATTGTTTTGAATAGGTAAGTGTTCTCAAACAGTTCACGTCCATCAGGTATTTATACATAGTGAATATACTCCTGGAGTATCAGCAAGTAATGTTTTCACTGTTTTATATTTTATAGGGTAAATTTCTATTTCTTTACTACAAAGTACTGAAAGCAGGGTTTGAATTCAATTTAGTGAACTAATTTTTTTACTCTCCAGCTCATGAGTGCTTTAAGTTGTATTTTTAAGTTTATTAATTTTGTAAATGAACTTTTTACATGATTAATAAGCTTTTACATGATTAATAAATTTAAAAAATAAAAACGCTGATAGAAAATGTCCCCTATATTATTATGTTAAGTCACACACACACACACACACACACACACACACACACACACACACACCCATCATAGACATACATAGCGAATATATGTTTGTGTGTAAGAATGATAATCCAATGAAAGACAGAAAACTGTTGCTAAAAATGAAATCTAGGCCTATATAAATATTTTTAAAAAATTATTTTATAGTGATATTTCGATTATCAAGACGCTGATAATTCTATGCTATATTAAGGAAATCTTGGTTATTTACATAGGTTATGTATAATAATTATATAGATTTAAACCAATAGTATATAATAGTTTTATTAGTATTTCAGTTGTATTAATAAGAAACTGATTAATCTATTCTAGATCCGGATTATTTTACGTTCATTAAGAAATGCAATTATAGAGAACTAGGTTAGTTGTGTATTAGATGCTTTAGGTATATAGTATTGTATTTCTGAACCAGTTAGAAAAGAGGACCTATATTAGTAACAGATTTCCCATTACATTGGATTAAAAATTATTGGATGCTTTTCCTGAATAACATTTTTTTTTAACACCTAAAATAATAAATTTAAGAATAACATCCCCAATAGTATAACATAGTCATTTTTTTTCATCATCTGGAATATAATATTAGTAAGAATAAATGGCGGCAGATTTTTCAACACAACAGAAAAATTTAATTTGGCAGTAAAAAATTGGGTTTTAATACAGTATTTCGTTTTTATCAACTCATAGGTACTGAACAGTTCGTAATTAAATTAAACTTATCGTAAGTTTATTTATAGGTACTTTAATAACTTTAAAGCTATCAACCATTCCGAATTTCTGATTACACACATTTGTAAATATTTTAAGACATAATTGATGCAAAACGCGTGACCTAAAAATAAATTATCACGCAATGTAAAATTAGTGATATAGCATTCCACTAAGGAACTCTTCACGCTCTGATATTCCAGAATTCAATATTTTACTTTTGAAATTGAAGGGAGATTTTCATGCAATCTATTCCTTATTTTGTTTATTTTTAATTAATCAATATGTTAATCATCAATTTGTGATGAAAAAGAAACACAGATTTTAAAAAATCGTTTAAATTATTAAATTATCTTTTCTTTACAATACAATACAATAAAATTGTGTAAAAGCTGTTTGCAAATTGTAAATCCAGATTATAATCTTAAATGTAAAGTCTTCCTATCATTTGAAATATTTAAGAAGCAAGTAAGGAAAATAAATTTTTTGAAACAATCGTTGATTTTATTTATGAATTTGTTTCACTTTGTCTATATCAATTATCTACCAAACTAATTTACATTTTCTATTCTGATTTACTAATCGTAATCACTCGAAATATGGCTAAATTAGTATTAAGACTGAAAAATTTAACCTTCTACTTATTACTATTTATTTTAAAACATTTGCTTTTATTTATGAAGTTCTAACATTTTTTCACTAAAATTTATATCGTTATACATTGTTCCTTACATTACCTTGATTCCGCCTAATGAATTTCCAAATCAATAATGACAATTGCATATGGAAATCATAGTAAATCTTCCGAGATTTCCTGATGGTATTTCCTATGAAGTAATAAAATTTTATCCCCATGACAAAGATAATTTAATTTTCTTAATAAATTCCAGGACATCCTCTAACATTTTTCTGTTGTTTAGAACTGTCCGGTGTATAATTTTTCACCCAGTATTTCCTTTGAATTTTTAAAATATCATAGAACATTCGTGAGCATTCCACAAGATTTTCAGAAACACGATGACATTCCATATCAGTTTGACTTCGAGATGTCAAAGAGCATTCAGCTACATTCTGGATTCTGCACATCATTTTTGTAGCAACTTCATCAACTCTATTAAAGTATCCATCGGCTCATTTCCCTTGACTGTCATAAGTGACTCCGGATCTATTATTCGCAACTTAAAATCGCAGTCTTCTACAAAGTGAGAAATTCCTAATTGTAAACCTCAGATTGTGCAAGTGTTATTTCTGATGCTACATCAGCCATCAGTTTAGTTACGCTTATGTACACAACTCAAAATAATTAAAAAGTCATATTTTCTTTATGTATTTAGTGTTAGGGTTGAAAAAAAATTAATTAAAATCTGAATTTTGATACAGCATTTCCTTTTTTCGAACTTGCCTCATAAAATCTCTTCTGAAGTTAATTTACATGGTGGATTTGCCTAGTTGGCAGCTGAATACTAAGCTTACTTGCCTTCCGTTCAACTGTTTTCAAATCCCACCATAGGTTTTGTATGTTTTTAACAATTTCGTGACGAGTTTTTTTAAAAACAACAATTTTGGATGCATAAACCATGAGTAGAGCACACTAGAATTCTAAAAGTAAGATGTTATGTTTTTAGGAAAATTTTAAACACTGATTTAGGACCTGGACATATGTGTCCCATCAGTCCTGACTAGTGAGACATATGTGTCCTAGTAGTCTTCAATGAGTAATTTTGTAAAGAAAACTAATGAATTTCTAGTCAAAAAAATTTAATTATGAACAGTATGGTTTGAAACAATCAATGCACAATGGGACATTACACATTGTGCACATTGTTTTAGTGTCCAATTCCTTTTTTTGTTGTGCACATTTACAGCACCGCTGTCGAGTGTTTGTTGTTACTGGCAGATGGTCACCAACATTGAGTAAACTTAGTGATGCTTTGGAAGGGCGTCCAGTTCCTCTACGACGTTGAACTTTCCAGACGTCATCAAGGCTTCTGCAAGAGGTACAATGAAATCAAGAAGTGGGATTTTTCGATGTTTGAGTTCGCAGTACGCACTCCATGAGTTGACCACTGCGCTCATCAATAGGCGAAAAAACACTTTTTTCCACCACTTATAAGATTTTCTATCTAATTCATAAACATATTTGCCATTTGGTCTGCAAGGTCTACACCTACCATGATTTTGTTGTAGAATTCGATTGCCACAGGGCACTCAAATTATTTCTTGTTTCCATCTTTCATGGTGCGATTTACTTTTTCCTGTTTAGCTTCGTGGTAATTACTTAGCATCATCTGTTTTCCAAAAATAAGTTATTTACTTTTGTACAGTATGGAATGAGCTGCTACAACACTTCAAAAACGCGGGAATAGCATTATTTATGGATATGGTCTATTATTTTCTCTGCGAGGTCACTAGCTAATGAAGCCATTCGCCTCTATCCTAATAAATTGATTGGCCTAATAAGTTATTTGACAGAAAATGGAGAAGTTGAACATAGTGGTCTGTCTAGAGTCAGCATGGTTTTGGTTTCGCTTTAGCCTAACACGGAGCTTGGCCCCACCCCCCAAGTTTCCCGAGTATTTTATTGATCAAAAACAAAGTTTACAAAGTCTTGCAAGGCAAGAGGATACAAATTACAGTTGACAAATAACAGTTTACAGATTTTCCAAACGCAAATAGTCTTGGTTACGAAACAATTCAATAAATCTTGGTTAATACACGTATTTACAACTGCAGGGGGGAAAAAAACCCCATTGTTACAGAAGAAGTTATAAGAGATTCAATATATTTACAGTTGGTGATATTTACAAATTTAGGGCCGAAACCCTATTTAAATACAAAAGATTAAGATCAGTCACAGTTTACAAAATTACATAATTAATACATTTTAACTTGTTACACAAATATTACCTCATTATTTACATTGTTACATAATCAGTTAAACCAACGTAAAAACTTACGTTTGTTTAACTGAGTTTTTATTTTTATTTACACATTTAGGAGGAAAAATAAACAATTACATAAGAGTAAGCGAATATATTGAAGGGCAGTAAGTACTCCCAAGGTTACTACTGTGATTGCATGATAGGAAAAGAAAAGAAAAATTTAGTCAATAGTCGGACTGAATCTAAGGACCGCTCTGGGTCTTTTGAAATTTTTACGTTTATAAATATTGTAATTAGGAATATTTCGACTAGCGTCATTATTGATTTTGTAAATATTATTGTAAAATTTTATAGCTAAATGCCTGATGAAGTTGAGTAATGTGGTCATTCCCAATGCTTTCCTGATGTCCTTGTTTCTGAAATAATATTGGGAATTGGAGATCACCCTAAGTAAGCTGCTTTGCTTGGCTTCAAGCTTCTTAAACGTTGAGTTCGGAGTGCCTCCCTAGACCGACGAGGCTAAGTGAGAATAGGTCTTAAGTAGGCCTTATAGACCGTAATTTTGTTCTTAATAGAGAGTTTGGAATTTCTGGCTAAGAATGGAAACAGCACTTTAGCAGCTCTCATGTATTTCTGTATAATTTTGTTAACATGTTTTTTCCAATTTAATCTTTTATTGAGAGTGACCCCAAGATACTCTACATCGTCGCTCCAGTTTAATTCTTCATTAAAAAATTTTATTTTATTGCATTTTTTGATGGTTTTTGTGAACCTTACTGCCTTACATTTGGTAGTATTAATTTTAATTTTCCACTTTAATAGCCATTTCTCGATTTTCTTGATGTGGGTAGTGAGGTTTTTGTGAATAGTGTCCTAGCTTTTGTGAGTGGTAAGAATAGCTGTGTCATCCGCGAAGAGACACAGCATTGATTGATGATATTGTGGAAAGTCATTAATGTAAAAGTTGAACAACAGGGGTCCTAGGAGCGAGCCCTGTGGGACTCCTGCCTCAATATTTCTGGAGAGAGAGTTTTTGATTTTGACTTGATATGTTCTATTTTGTAGATAATTTTTAATTAGTTTAACCAAGTACGTAGGGCGTCCATACAGTATTAATTTAAAGAGTAGTCCCTCATGCCAGACTCGATCGAAGGCTTTTTCAATGTCCAGAAACAGGGCCCCAGTGGAGTTTTTGTTTTTAAACCTTTCCGCATTTTTTTCCGTCACCCGCAAGAGCTGGTGAGTTGTTGATAACTTCTTTCTAAAGCCAAATTGATGCGGGATAATTACTTTATTTTCAGTTTCGAATTCGCTAAGTTTTTCTAGAACAACTTTCTCTGTGATCTTTGCTAGAGATGGTAAGAGCGAAATCGGCCTATAACTAGTAGGTAATGAGGGGGTATGTCGGGCTTTTTGATTGGGATAATAACTGCTTCCTTCCACTTGGGGGGGGGAAGTGATCTAATTGGATAATACTATTAATTATCTCCGTGAGGAGGCAGATAGCTGTAATTGGGAGTTGTTTGATAATTTTATTGCTAATATTATCATTTCCGGGACTTTTTCTAGGGTTCAGACTATTAATGATCTCTTCTACCTCAGAAGCTTTTGTTTCATTTATATTCGTAGGGGGTTGTCTATCAACAAAAAGGTAGTTGTTAACAAAATTAAAGATTTCGATTTGTTGGGGGGGGTGTTATTATGATCACTAAGCTTGAACTGATTCATGAGGCTATCTACTATAGCTTCGGCTTTAGATTCATCAGATGCCAAGTACGAATTGCCATTATTAATTGGTGGAAATTGTTTTCTATTGAATTTCCTCCTATTTACTGCATTCCACAGTGACCTGTCCTCAAGGTTAAGCTTGGCAAGGTGTTCATCCCAGGCTGGATGATCGAGTCCGGCAGGTTGATCTCCGCTATTATTTCTTTTTGGGTAGAGGAAAGCTTAAGTGCTTCTTGAATAGAAGCTGTTAATTTATTAACTTTGGAGTCAATTTCTGCAGTACTATTGGTTTTGAGAAATAAGTTGTTGGGTATAAGTTCATTAACAAGGTGTCTAAATTTAAACCAATTAACGGAGTTTTTTAGCGTTAAATGTTTTTGTTTATTGTTATAATAAGCAATAACGGGGAAGTGATCTGAGGATAAGTCCTCAAAAGTAATATGTTCGATAGGGGCTGAGATGGTTTTGGTAATTAGGAGGTCGATATAATTTCCGTGTGTGGCTCCATAATGTGTGGGCTTGTCAGGGGTATGAATAATGGAATTGCTGCTACAACACTTCAAAAACGCAGGAATAGCATTATTTATGGTAGTGCCATCTAATTTCAGGATGAATGAAAATACTTTAAAAAACTTTGGCAGGACTGGTGGGTAAGTCTCTCAAAGCGTTTCTGTCCCAAAAGATTTTTTTGAAATTTGCTTGGAATGTATGTGTCCCGTTAGGCGCGAAAAGGTTGATAGTTAAGAGTCCTCTTCGAACTGCAAGAAGGTCTGGTTTTAATTAACCTTAATATGCCAAAATTTTCATTGAGCTACAAACACAAACTGCAATGTAGATATTAAAAGGGTGTTCAACAAATTCTGGCCTACGCAACATCAATATTCATTTTAATAATTTCATTCAGAATATTAAGTTCTAATATTTACTCGACTAATTTGCTTAAAAAGTTCTTAAAAGAAGAGTTTCTTCTTTAGGTAGAAATTTTTGTTCTGATATTGCACAATTTTGTGAAGCATTCCGCGAGTAATTTTTTGTCACTTAAAATCAAATTGGAAAATTCTTTAATGTGTGCTTTAATTATTTTTTTATCTTTAGATACCTTGAATTTTTGAAGGTAGTGAGAATAGTATAGAAATATCAAGCATGTGGGAAATACTGTAAGAAAAATTACATGTTTTCCTAATAAATTATCTTAAATCATGAAATATAGGAAATTTTATGAGATGTAATAAATAAAGTGTCTAGTTGGGGGTATCAAACATGTAATAAATTAAATGTCTAGACTAGTTCAGTTCAACAATAAATAAATTGTGATATTTGTCGCAGGTTTTCATATTAGTAGATGTTTGGAATCCATTGAAACTATAAACTACACATGAAGCGTTTTCCCACGAAGGCTAATTTGTGATGCAAAACCATGACAAATTAGCCTTCTTCCGAAAAATTAACCCGTGAGGAAAAAAAATCAAATCAAAACTCACTTGATTGAAATACCTACCTTGTTAGCTCTGGGATGTTTTTGTTAACTAACAACTCATTGAATATACCAACTGATTTCCATTGGAGAAATTATCTTTTACCATTTGAGTTCATGTTATGTAAGAAATTATTAATTTCTGAGTGTTTTATTGAAATTAATTAAGTGTTATTGTGAATTTATTTATTCTTTATTAATAAATCCAGAAATAATTGTTAAACCAAGTAAACAAATACATTTTATGGTTGTCAAAATATTAAACAGTAATCTAATATTTGTAAACATTTTAATAATATAATTTCCAAGGAATTTTGTTTAATAAATCATACACTGGTCTAGAAACTAATATTTAGATGTTAAATTTTTAATAAATTATAATTACATAATTCTTATTAACTATTATATGATAATTTTATTAATAACTATAAAATATGAAATTCTAAGAAATCAACTTTAGGATGTGCCTTCGTGAGATTTGTGATTCCCCATGAACAATCAATAATTAATTAGGAAATCAAAATTGTATATTGCATAAGGATAAATAGATTGATACGTTTGTTATATTAAAAATTTTGGTGTAAAAAAATGCTTTCTATATTAAAGACTTGATTTTTAGAATGGATTTTAAAAATTTTTAAACTAATGAATGGTATTGCTTTCCATGTTGTTCTTCAATGCTGATAACTATTACCCTTTTATTTAAATATTTACAGTCGTATGAAATATTTTATATACTAATATTTGTGCAAAACTTTAAAATTTTATAATAAGTTAAAAAAATTTATTATCTCGAATTCCCAATGAATATGAAAATATCCTTTGCTCATATGTAATTAAAATCATGTTTCCCTGTTGACGATCTTCAAGTAAAATAATTAAATGTCAGAATTTTAAAAAAAATTGTATACAAAAAATATCACGAAATTTCTAATGTATGAAAAGTTTCTTTCTAAGCGTTATAATGAATTATTTATTAAGATAAATTATATCAAAGCAACTCTTTACACTAGTAGTTTCAAAACCTTTTGCAATGTTTTGTAAAATAAGATTACATTGATAATTTGATTATTTAGATGTAATTGAAGTCTTATTGAATAAACTTTGTCAGTGAAACCATTTTTATAAGATATATGACAAAACTAAAATACCCCACATTTTAAATTTTTTTTTCAATCTGCATAAGATCTTTTAAAAAAATGGGAAAACATTAATGGTTTTTATCTTTCCAAACAAGTACATAATTTTGTAACTATATTTTTTTAGTTATTATTGGTTATTGGTGATACTATAGGAAATATCTTGCTAACTTGATTATACTATGAGGAGTGAGCACATTGAGTTCAAACTGGTGTATTGCAGTCCTTGAATTACTATTCAATGACAATAGCGCAGAATGAATTAACAAGATTAATAACCATAGAATATAAAGGAAAAAAACATTCTTCGATACAGTTTGGAAATTTACCAAAAAGTGTTTAAATATGCTTGAATATTTTTATTTAGAATAATTTTAAATATGACAGAAATCTAAGATATTTATAAAATATAATAAAACAACTTCTGAACTTTTTATTTAACAGAGAATTTTATTAGTTTAGTAAACAGAAGAAATAAAATTAGTGTTATACAGAGCATATTGCTTCAAATTTGATTTGCCATGAAGTGTTTTGATGATTTTAAGTTTTGTAGCATTATTTTATGCATATTTTCATAAATATTCTGTACGATTTTTATCACTCGGTTTTTGAATATTTTCCTTCTTACAAAAATTTTTTTACAGAACAATTGTCATTGTTGAAAACACTATTTTCAAAGTATTATCAAATTATTATCTTCATTATAACAAAGCAGAATATTGCAGTTGAATGGGCAGAGCTATGATTTGAAATAATAAATTTTTAATTAAAGCATCCCAGACTGCAAACACACAAATATTTTTTAGTTATAAATAATTGAAAAATTACTTTGCTCCTTTTAAGACAATACGACCCTGATTGTTTAATAAACCTTTAAAAAAATTTTTTTATTTACTAAACCTCTTTTTTACGTCTTCTTAAAATATTTCTTTGCATTTTTAATGATATGCAGAGAACATATGAATGTGAGCTTGATGAAATAGTGTATAAAAAAAATCTGAATATTTTATAAAGGTCTAAGATGTTAAGTATGTGCAGATTTCTTAATTATGTTTAAACTATGTTGATAAAAACATTTCATTGCATTTGTTAATTGTATTATTTTATTATTGAAAATCTTTTTTTAAAACTGTATATAAACTTGTTTTTGGTGTATATTAAAATCCACATATTACTTTGCATTTTTAAAAATTTAAATAAATACTGTAATTTCCTGCTATAACAGCAAGCATTTTGTGTTCTCAATTATTTTGAAAAGTTTATTGAATTTATATCAATAATAGTTTATATAATGAAAATATTGTATTTATAAATCGGAAAGATTTGTACTTCAAGAAACAGGATTTTTGTTTCATAATAAAATTTATTTCCTTCTAAGAAGAACTTGTTAAAACATTTGTAATAAGAATATCAAATATATTTCTTATCAAATTTATAAAATCTTTTGTCTGAAAATTTTTAAGCGTACTATAAATATATGTAACCAAATTTTATTAAATTTCATTTTGAACGATGAGATTTTTAACGTTTAACTATAAATGTTGTAATTTTAGTTCATAAATTATTTTTTAAAGGACTGTCTTCAACAAAGAGAATTGTAAAGTATATAAATTAAAACTTTGTGTCCAAAGGTTTAAATTTATAATTCAACTAATCATGATCGTCTAAATATTGTAAAACATTTTTTGACAATTTAAGCAAAGAAAATTCTAATTTTAAATTCAGTATTTATTAATAAAATTTTTAAATATCTTGAAATGCCAAAAAATATTTCTAAAAATTTGTAACATAGCTTTGTGACAATTCTTTTCTCTTTTTACTAACATTAAAGAAATTTCTTACTTTCCTATCCTTTCTGTCACAAGGCTATTTTGCAGAAATTTCACTTAAATGTTATATTCTTAAGCTATTCGAGTTTCTTTAAATTGTTTTTAATAATGAAGACTAAATTGACTGTTATTTGTACAAAAAGCTTTTTGTGATTTAGAACTTGTTTATGTAATTATTTCCACTATCGGCTAAGTTTTTTTCATAAGTATTAAAGAATGTATATGAACTTGGAATATTTTCATGGGCAATTAGATTTGAACTGGACTTACTTAAAAACTAGATTAACTGATTTTAACATTTGTAAATCACATTTCACTTAACTTAAATCTTATCGTTCATTATGTTAGATAATTTAACATTTGTAAATTGTAAACAAAAAAAAAATCTAAAAATGAAGGGGCTGTCTTTTTTTTATTATTATGGAAAATTACTAATTGTGGATTTTGCTTTCTGTATACATCAAAATTGTGGT
>JAPDSC010097191.1:305016-333755 GCA_026290005.1 Latrodectus geometricus | reverse complement strand
ACATAGCAGCTGTCGGATCTTTTTTTTAAGAAAGTAATTATTATTTTACCCCTTGCAGTGATGCACATGGTTTTACTTCTTTATTTATGAGAGTGTTCCGGGTTCCGAAAGGCACCATCGGAGATCGAATCCTGTAACCTTACACCGAAAGAAAAGGAATTAAAAACAGCAAATTATTCAGTGACTTGTGCAACAAAGAAGGTTTCAGCCAAAGCGATGTCTCTCTGCGGGATCAAACACTTGCGCATGCGCAATCGCGAGGGGGGGGGGAATTCGTTTCGTAAATTACAGAAGCTTAATTGTTACTTGAAGTTAATAAGAGCTAAAAAGAATGCTTATGTTGCTTTAAAAGGGGTCTATAAATTGAGCTTTCTTCTCCGAATTTTTCCTTTTTATTTATTGTTAGTTTCTAAGAAAAGGATTAAATTAAACCGAAACGAAATGAATCGAAACCTACTTAGTCCTAAAGAATTAAAACTGAACTGAAATTAGATGAACAATAAATTTTACATGAATTACAGCTTTTTTCTCATTTATAAACTTATTAATTTCAGATTAGAGATTAATTTAGAATATTTTTAAAGGAGAATTTTAATTTAATTTTAAAATTATGATAACTTAAGATCGAAATTAGTGTAAGCACAAAAGAATTTTAAAAATTGAGAAAACAATATCAACTCAAATCGTATCAAAATGAATCTTCAGCGACATAAAACTTTTCAGTGGATAAATTTATTTTAAAAAAATGATGGAAGTTGTTTAATATAGATAAATATAAAGCATGTTCTCAGGCTTTCGCTGTCCAAAAAATCTAATATGAATAAGGAAAGGAATATATTTTCAAATAGTTATTTTCTTCTGTTATTCTCTAAGCATGTTTTTGAAAATATATATGTTGAAATAACTGTTTTTAAGCCAATTATTCATATAATGTGATATTTTCGGAAAATAAATACATTTTGTTAATAAGTTCTGAGAGAATTAGAATTTCTTACAACCAATTTTATAAATATATATGCTTTAAAAACAAAAGTTAAGGAGAATTCATTCAAAACACATTTCAAATGTACGATAGAAAACTGCTTTCAAAGTATTAAATTTTGAAACTAATTACATATTTTAAGTTCTTTTCAAGTTGTTGTTAAGAATACAACTTGAAAAGTTGTTGTTAAGGAGGAATAATATTTACAAAACAAGTAAATTCTCGTGCTGAAAACCTTGTATTAAATTTACTTTTAATTTAAAGTTTTAAATTCATGATACTTTTAATCTAGTAAATGTAAATTGTTTTTATGATTTTAAGCGTATTTTCTCTGGATAAAATGGTGTATATCTTTTAATAACTTCGAATCTTTTCGAGTTCCTTTTTAAATTCAGAATATTATTTGTTTTTGCAAAATGTTGTGAAATGCTTCTAGATTTAAACTTCTTCAAAGAGTTAAATGGATATTATTCAAATTTGTACAATGATCCATGCTACTAAGACATGGATATTATTTTTGTTTTTTGAGATATAGTGAAGTCCTAGATTAATTGGTTTTCGGTTATATCTCTAACATTGATATAGCTTATAAAAAGGACTAATTTGTCTTTTAAAAAATATGAAAATATATATCCTGACAAAAGAGTTTTATGTCTTTGGAATAAATAAAAATCGAAAATTTAGCTTCGACAAAATTCATCCTTCTGTGTTCTCTGTTTTTAATTAAAACAAATAATTTCATAACTGATAAAAAATATTGTAAAATTAATAATCGAGATCACATATTATGGAATTTTACAGTGGAAATTATTTGGTCAATAAATTTTATTATTAGTTCCTCTTGTTATCAAGAAATTTTTATTTCTGTATTTCTTATCAATATTTAAATCTTTTACATATCTTAATTTATTTAAGTATTTTTATATGAATATTCCTAAAAGTTGCATATTCTCAATATTTAAAAAATATTAATAATAAAATTAATAATAAAATTCTATAATATTTTGGAGAAATAATTCTAATTTTAAAATTTTCTAATAAATTTATTTTCTAAAAAACCTGCAGAATAAATTAATCGGAATTTACATTGAGATAATTTATTAATCTCAAATTTTAGAATAAGATACAAAATACACATTGTCGGAAACGTCATCATCACGATATACATTTATGGCTATCTTAATATCTTAAAGAAATAATAGTTCTGGGATTAAAATTTTAAACAATAAGGTAAGAATAGAATTGCTTAATAATTTCAGCATGTTATAAACGTAGTCTAAGCTTTTGAATATATTTCTTGGGGAAGCTCATTTCATTAATCATTCAGTAACTACAAGTAGTATTTCTAGAAAAATGCTAAGCTTGCGTTCAAATATGCTATCGAAATGCCTATAAAATCGTTTTAGCAACAGTCATATTTTTCATGTTTAAGGCAGTAAAAGAAATGGGGTATCATTGACAAATAGAGCACGTGGGAGAAAAGGTATGTCAATCACGCATACTTTGGTTGCCTGACAATCACTTCTGGCCGTGGCGTGCCAGAGTTCTTATCAGCCAATCTTGCCGAAACACAGGATTAGGACACTGTTGAAACTGGCGCTGGTTATGTACTACTTCTGGTTATACCATCGTTATCTCATTATTTTGATGGATAAACCTGTCAACAGGACCGGACGCAGAGCAGGTAATCCCTCAGTATTAATCTCTTCATCTACGGACTGTAGGAGCTGCCAAGTTTCTTAGGGAAAAAAGCGCTGTCAAAGTCCTGTGAAGGATAATGCAATTATGGGAGACGAAAATGTGGATTCCGCTTCGTTTCTTTGCTGTCGACCCACTTGACAAAGGATGTTTTGTTCTTCTGACATCCGAAATGAGAATGATAAATCTTGCGAGGTGGGAGCTATTCTTTGAGCTAAAATTCTTAACGTTCTTCACCCCTCATTTGCGAATTCGTCAGTGGTTTTTAATTTTAATTATTTTTTTTATTTCATTTGCTTTTTGTACAAATTGTAGTTTTGAATTCTGAAAAATATAAGTTTTTTTTTTTTTTTTTTTTTAAAAAAAAAAAAACAGAAACATTTTTTTTTGTTTGTGACAAATTATAAGAAATTATAACATTATTCTTATGAAAGTATGGAATGATTTTAGATATTTTGTGGAAAAAGAAATTTGTATTAATGTTAGTTAAAATTATTTTCATATGATAATGTTTATAAAAACTACACGAATCAAATTAACTTAATTGTGCCTCAGAATTCCCAATTAAAGAAATACTTTAAAACATGTATACTTTTTTCTGTATTAATTTTATACCTGGAAAAGCATTTTTATAAAGTGTCATTACATTACGTGAAGCATTCTTGAAACCAAGTTTCGGAAATAAAACTCTTAAAATATTGTAAATTATTTTTTCTGTTCTTTATTTCATTAGTTAATATTTTCTTACTGTTTTTAACATACAATAAGACTATTAGTTAGATAATGACAAATGTGTTCAAACTTATTTGTAAAATAAGTAATTTAATGTAAATTTCTGTCAATAATCAATACAGTTTAGCTAATGTTATAGTTTGATATCACCCACGATATTTTGTTTCCATGTAGAATTTTCACTGAAATGAATCATGTTAATGTATCACAAGGTAAATTTAGAGAACCTTTCATTCACCCATTCTAGGTAAAATTATGTCGAATGCAAAACAGCGACATTTATCTTCCCAAGATTCAAATCAAGCTCTTATAGTAAGAAACCCGCTCTTCACAGTGGAAAGTATTGGTTTCTGTCTTAACCACTGTTGAACTACAGATAGGGGCTGTATCCTTCTGTTTCCGGCATGTATTTCTATCAGACTGAATGTTTGGGATTTTTTCAGCTTTCATTCATTATTGCTAATCGGAGTACAGTTTATGAAAATACCAAGGAGAAGTCAAGGTGCATAAGTCATATGCTTTGTCATGATTTTCAATTGATAGACTGTTTACAACGTGAAATCAAAACATACGTCTTTTGCTGTCCTGCAAAGGACTGAACTGTGCCTAAAATCTTCCTCTCGAAAGCATCCAGTACTAGGCCACAGTGGCCTCCAATGTTTATTGAATGAAACAGTTTATAAACTTTCCTTATAAGACTACTATTTAACATTAAAGTTTTTATTCTTTTGGGAATTGAAGTTATATTATTTACAAAATTTTGGTTGGAAAGTAATCCTATAGAATTTCTAAAAATATAACTTATAATGCAAAAAGGTTCAAGAGAATTTTTAACGTCACACGTTAGTATTTTTAACGTCACACGCTGTATGAAGCAATTATTAATTTTAAATCATATATAATGGCAGCAACAAACCAAAATATTTTGTAGGAGATTATTGTGTTGAAATAATGTTGCATTGAATCATTTTTTTTATTATTTAGTTCTATTATACTAATGACAACAGGCTTTTGTATTTGAGAATGAGTTTCGTCAGAAACGAGTCTAGTAAAAAATAACATTTGTGAAACTTAAAACCATTGTTTGTGTGAAGAAGTTAGTGTTGTCATTTGCAGTAAGTCAACAATTTATCTCCCTAAACAATTACTGAGTTTGTTTCGAAGAATATCCGGATAAAAATAAGAGAATATCGTATTGCAAAAAACATAAAAAAGCAACCTCCTGATATTCTTAATATATGAACCGAGAAATTATTATTTGTTTTAACATATTATGTTAAAAAAAAAAAGAAAATTAAAAAAAATATTTGCAATATATTCTTTTATCTTGGCCCTCTAAAAGTTCCAAATTAAAAAAAAACATATTTATGAAAGACTATTGCGTGATAGAGAATAATCATTAATATGTAATTAATTTGCATTTTCATAAACTAGAAATAAAAATTTTATAATTCTTATATTTCAAATAATTTACATAAGATAGTTATTTAAGTTATAAAATTTATTATAAGGAAATTAACATTTATAGGAAAATCTTTTTAATGTCACACACACACACAAATTAAATAAAAATTATTTTATGTGAAACATAATTTGTATAATTTAAAAAAAAATTTGTGCGAGTCATTCAAAATTTCATTCATATAAGAAATAATTATTATATTTCAATGCCAATATTTTTGATTTTATGAAGGTGCAATGTATAATTCAATCTTTTAAATATCAAATCAATCAATATTTTTGTTTGTTTTTTTACATAATATTAGGTTTTTTCTTAACGAAAACAAAATCTTTCAATAATTAATTTTTAGAGCAGCTCGAGTATTATGATGATTTAGAAATTAATTAATTACTTTTCAACTTTTCAAGGGGATCGTTTGGCAATACAATTTAACGATCGAAGTATTTTAACAAAGAAAATTGCCTGCTAAGGAATAGTTCATTCCCTTAATCATGCATTTAGAAAGAATTGATTTTAATACCGTTTGCAACATCTAACCCTTATTTAAACAAGATGCGAAAATATTTTCCTTTCATGGGGAAAAGGACGGAATAAAAAAAGAAATTTGTCACGCAGCTTGGAGTCTCGTTTGGCAGGAATTAATTTAATGTAAGTAGAATCGTTTGGCATTTGTATCTGAGAGTGTGTGTGTTCCCAGCAAATTAAATACTTCGAGATATTAAAATGCCAAAAATCGATCATGTTTGGAAGGGAGGACATTGCCCCACGCATGTTTTGCAATTGAAAACTCTTTATTTTCATTGCATTTATGTAAAAGCAAATACGAGGAGGGTGAAAAATATTTGTAGCTATTTTGCAGCACATAATTTGACTTGTGTCAACTTAACTTTCCACCCGAAAATATTTTATTAAATTTATTGGAATTTAAACTTGACCTATCAAAGTCAGCTGGAACACTATATTAATGACACAATATAGCTTAAGCTGCAAATCTTTATTTATTAATTTTATTTTATTTATTTTTTTTTTGTTTACAAGGAATCATCTTTACTGCTTATTTTGAATAATTATGTTATTTTTATTGAATGTTACTTTTTTTTATTTTTTGTATGCAAGAAAGGTTTCCTCAGATTAAGATATTTATATAAATTACATAAAATTAACAATTTAAATGCATTTCTTCAAAGTAAAATTTACTTTATACTGTTTACAAAAAATAATAATATAATAAATTCTAACATTATTTTAAACACGAATAGATACAACAAAAATCTGAAAACAAGTTTTAGGTAATGAGTTACTAGAATTATTAATTAACTGACGAAAAATGAGTTTTTAGATTATTGCAAAATTATTTGCTTTATTGATTAATAGAATATAGGTGGTCAAGAAAATTGAAAATTCGAGGATTTCTATAAGTTCGGAATATTTATTGAAATATAAGTAAGTAGTGAGTTCTGAAGTAAAAGCGTATAACAGAAGTTAGGGTAATCAAATCAACAGTCAAATGTTTCGACTAAAGCCAAGTATGGATTTCTGCTGGTATCAAATATACATCTACTAGTGTTTCTCAGTAAAGTTAAATGTAAATATTTATTGCAACCTCTTTTGCTGATAAGCAATAAAATCGATAGAGTAGACGTTTTCTGAGGAAACGTATCGTCTCCTATATATTTTCAACTTTAAATTTTAGACTTATCCATGGTTTGTCCTTAGAATCATTCCATAGTTTGTTGAAAAAAAGTACATTTCTATATTCGCTGCATAAATTTTGAGAAAATTGCACAAATAATTATATCAGTTTATGTTTATCTGAGTTCAGTCCTGATTATTTATAAAACAAATTTTATCAGTCTTCGATTTCAAAGTACCTACAAGAATATTGTCAAGAGATTTATAGTGATTGATTACTGAAGAATGCAAAACTTCAGATCTTGAATAATGTCTTTTGATGATTTTCCTTAATTATATTGTGAGAAAAATTGTACGAAGACTATCTATTATGATATAATGATGGCGAGTCGTTTGATAAGATATTAATATAAGACATTATAACATGATTTATTAACTTACGAAGAACTGGCTAGCTTACCTTAAAAACTAAACAATAATGCATTTAGTTGGTGCAGTAATTTACTGTGCAGTAGTTTTAAATTTCTTTTGGCATCTCAAATAGTTTCTTAATACTTTTCATATCATATATAATTTGTATTCATTGTTGTTATATCATAGTTTCCTTTTACTTAGAAAGTCTCGTTTTGCATTTGGCATATCAATAAGTGAAAGCAGTCTATAAAATTTGAAAATATATGCTGCTGTGTAATGTGGATATTTAGTTAGCATTCCTATTATATGGAATGCTAACTAGATATCCATGTTATCAGTAGCTATGATTACAGAATGATAAAAAAATTGACGTTTTCTAAATATATCATCAACTTTGGAAAATTGTAATCAATTTGAAAATTTAACATTTTTAAGGCAAATCCCGAAATGCTAGTTAAAAATTTACTTGTTTTCACATGCCTTCACGCACATTGAATTTATAAATAAATTAGTTATGAAAAATAACAAAATTTATTATAACATTTTGCAATTTCATTATAAATTGAAATAATAAAAGTTACAACAAAATTTTCTATAACCGTAAATAAAAAAAATGCTGTTGAATGCTTTTCTATTTTTAACCCAATTAATATAATGAAGATAATTCTTATCCGAGGGAATTGAATTTTTTCAGCAACCATATACAAGCATTTGTCTCACAGATATTTTACAATGTCGCTAAAAATTAAGTAGGCATTTGGAGTTCGTAGACTTAAAATATTACTTTTAAGGGCAGATAAAAAGAATTTTCGAAACCATCTATTACGTATATCATATTGCAACTCTTGTGCTAAGCAAATACAAGATATAAGTAACGTTCTCTGAAAACAAAATTTCACATAATCGTGTTTTGACACGAGCACTTTCGATTTCAGGAAACTCTAAAATAGAATGTAATTGAGTTTTTGATATTAAAAATGTAGAATACATTAATGATTTATTTCTATATTTCAGGTCTCATAATACTAAATGATCAGATTTTAAATTGTGTGTTTTAAAACTATTGCTTGAGTTCTCGTAGATGTATAAAAACATTTGTACTTTTTATATTTTATTATTTTGTATTTTTTATATTCACATTTTTGATAAAGAATCATTTATATACCATCTGTAAGAACAATTTGTTATGAAACATTTGCAATTATAATTTTAGGGAATAATTGTGAAGACATTTTGTTTTTTAATATTGTATATAATACCCACGTTCATGCTTACGTGCAACTTAATTAGGTACTAAGATTTTCTGCAACAGGATTTTCATTTGTTGTTCTCCAACTCAAAACGTGTAAGATTTTAAGATACAATGAGCACATTTTTAATCCAACTTTAGGTTGTTTTACAATGCTATAATCAAACTTTCCATGGCAAATACCACTTAGATTAAAACTATGATTGACAAGAAACATAAATAAATGAACTTCTGGTTTCATCTAATTGAAAAATTTCTGCTCTAGAAAACACAAATTGGTTTTTAATAGCAAAACATGAAAAAAAACAAAAATAAATTTTACATCCTTAATTTTTCTATGTTTGCTTTATTATATAAAGTAAATTTAATTATGCTTTAAAGGAAATTATTTTTCAACTTATGTTGAAATTATTAATAACTGTGCATGAAGATTAATAAAATTTAAAAAAACGTTTTTAAAAGTTTAAAAATTTTTATTCCAAAATGTTAAAAGAAAATATTATACGTTTTAGAATAATCCCATCAAAAAATTAAAAGTATATTCAATGAAAAGTTACATACGAATTATTGTCGGAATTTAGGAATTGGATATAATGATTTCAGGGCAATTCATTTAAACGATACTTTATTTCAGCTAAATGGCAACACGCAGAAATATTTTCCAAATAAATTGTATTCTCCATTATTCAGTTGTTAATGATCGCAGGAAACATTTGCAAAGAAAGTAACACTATATTCGCTTTAATGGAAATCCTGCTAAATAAATTACTTCGTGGGAATCCTTAATTAATGCAACCTTCTACAGACGCGTTAACTGAAATGAAATCGTAGGTAACATTTATTGAATTGGAGCAATCGTTAATTTCAACTCAGATCTCTTGAGTGGGAGGAAATTGTTCGGACTTGAATCATTTTTAGAAATTCATTTAACTTTTACTTCTCAAAAAGCATTTCAATCTTTAAAATGTAATTAAATTCTGCAAACGATATGTAACAAATTGTAGTGCCTGCTGTTGAAGTTATCTAAAGGTTATCATTAATTATGTTACGTATTTTTCTGCAGAATTTAGAAATATTTACAAGTTTTAAACTTAAAAATATTAAATTTAAGCTATGATAAAAGGAATTTATGTTATATAAGTGATTACATGAAATAAAAAAAAAATAAAAAACTGAAAAATGGTGAAATGAATGAAATTTACTATAGTTATCTTTTAAGTATTCCTCATTAATTAAGTATTCTTATATGCTATACTTTATTAATTTTTAAATGCTTTTAGGTTGAAAATTTTACCCTTTCCAATAACCTCGGAGTTTTCTTCTTGGTATACATTTTCCAGCCAAGTTTTATTTGGTTTAATGTCTCAATTTAAAGTTTTTTTTTAAAAAAAAAATTGGACAGTTCATAATAAATTTTATAGTTCTATTAATGTCACCGTATACTTGACTATTCGGTAATCAAGAAACACAGTACTGAGTTTTTTTTTAATTAAGTTTATGACATTATGCTAATATCTATTTTTCTGGCCAACTAAGAGTCAACTAAGAATGAATGACTCTTAGTTGGTTAGAAGTGGAACTCAGAAAATATGGTAATTGTAATTTTGATAGATAATTATTTGAAGAATTAACTTAACCATAAATTCTTCTAATGACTGTCAAAATTACTAAGTTTGTTTTAAATGCATGCAGAGTGTCTTACAATGTATTCTTGTTCTTTATTAACACCTCAGAGTATCTTCATAGTGTTTCAAATTATTAGATTTTTCAGCATGTAAATGTCACGTGATTGTCTTGAGTTTAAATCCCAGGAGAAAAAAAAATACACGTTGATTGACATTGAGTTCTTCTATAACATCAAACATATTTTCATACAAATTAGATATTTAATATTTTTGGAACTTTACCTATGTTAAATTACGTATCAGTATTATATAGGGCAATTCTAAGACAGTATTAATGTTGCCATCTTGCCATAAATCGTCTCATAATTTTGATTTTTTGTGTTCTTTGAAATATTAGGTTGGGGAAAAGAAATCCATTATTCTCACGTGAACTTTATGTAACTTCTTTTGGATTCGCTTTGTAAAAAGGTTTAAAACAGTTTTCACGTAGATTTTTAGGTCTTGCGCGTTACTGCTGCTGGCTTGTGGTCAACTTCGACGATTTTTGATATTTTACAGACATTTTCAACGATGCTGTATCCACATGCGAGGTGCATCTCTAACATCAAAAATACCCGAACGGAATCGACGAAACAAAAATTGTACGTAACTGGTTGTTACAGTCTTATATAGAACGATAAACACCTTTCACAATTTTAGCCACCTGGCAATCTTTTCCGCCGTTACAAGAGAAAAACGAAAATGTATCGAATTTTCTGTTTGTTGTCTTCCATTTTTAAAACCTTGTACTCGTAACTGCATTAATCAAACAAAAAACCGCAAGAGGATATTTTAGTGTCAAATGCCAGCTTTCCAACGAGCATAAATCTGAAATTGTTTGATATTAACCTCACGAGATATCGATCATTACAGACGTCTACCGAAAAAATAATGGATTACTTTTTCCCCAAACTAATATAACACAATAATAAAAACTATAGAGAGAAATAAATATGAAATTAACAAATTTGGGGAGAATACAAAATGTTGACTTATTGCAGAAAATTGATAGTTCCTAGCATTTTTATGTTAAAAAAATATTCACTCTTTAATTTTTAAAATCCACTTTATTATTTATTCAAATGAATCAATTTACACCCAAATTTTCATTCGCATGATGATATTATATCAACCGATACTCCCTTCTTTTTTCACATTTCTGATTATGAAAAGATTGACAGCTTAAAATAATATCTATGAATATTTAAGATCTGAGAGATGGAGCAAACATCGATGATAATATGAACTAATATCTCTATCTATATCATAAATTTGGTAAAAAAAATATAGATTTTTCTGACAGAAGATGAAATTCTATCAAGAGCATTCCAAAGGATTTTAATTTCTATTACTAAACTTCATTGATTTAAGTGAGTTAGGAACATTTACTCTTTTCATTAAAATGAATTAACATACACAAAAAGAGATACCAAAACACTCGAAAAAAACTCAGACTACACTATAAGCGGAAAAAAGACAATTTAAGCGAATCTATTCTTATAACGAGGGAACATTCAACTCATTTATTATTGCGGCATCTCTTTTTTCACGTAATTTCATCTTTTTTTCTTGGCTTTTTATTTTAATGAAAATTTGAGTGAATCACTTACTCATGCTCCGTTGGGCACTGACCACTGTTATTAAAATGTTTTATAGTGCTTTTAGCCTTGATGAAGCATTATCCTAGTAGGTATGGCAACTAGATTTTAGCGTTGCTGTTAGTACATTTTTATGACAGAAAAACTATCTAATTCGACTCGGTAATTTTTTTTCGTTTTTAATGATGGAACGAATTGAATATATGGCTTGATATTTGCTCAAAAGAATTAGATTACTTAATGGTTTAATTGAGCATATCCTCGAAATCGGAAAAATCGCAAGTCATTTCAAAACATTTTCAATAAATAGTTTCTATTATTTATCTTTCTCAAGGGTGGATAAAAATGATAATACCACTTTTATTTAATCATGCAAATTCTGAAACAGTTATTGCTAATCATATATTTCATTTTTATATAGCTTTATTTAAAGATATGTGAAACTGAAGGTCCTTTAAAATATCTTAAATGCAGTATTATCCATTTAATATTATTCATGTATATTATGTATGTATATAATTATTATTATTTCAAGGCTTAAAACATTAGTAAGTCCAATATTTATTTATTGTTAATAAACTATAAATCACTGACATTTCTATGTTTAACCAAAACGTCAGCAGAAATTAATGATGCATCAATAATAAAAACGCAGCATTAATGATTACTGTATATTACATGGTTATGTTGAAATTACTGTTCCTTATTTAAATAATAATTATCATTATTTAAAAAAATGGAAAAATAACATCAGTTATATTATAATGGTTTCTTTTTAAAGAAGAAAACAATGTATGTAAAGTATAATTTTTATTAATATGATGCAAATTTTTTTTTGAATTTGTTTGGCATTGGAAGAATAATGATATTTTATGCTTTCTAAACGTTATAAGGAAAATGTGAGGAACTATAGTTGTGTAGTTAAAAATGAGTTTGGCGAATAGAGTGCCAAATCAGGGCCAAGTTATCATTTGACCATGACACAAAATGGCATGCTGGTTGGATGTTTCTAGCAATTTCATGTCTTAATACAATTAAATACTGTTTAATACCAAAATATTGATACAACTCAGCCTTTTTATAGATTTACTATTTCTTTTCACTTACTAATTTTTTATTACATAGAATACTTCATGCTTTTAGTTTAACTGTGGCCTTACTAACACATTACCTATTTTGATTTGTACACTAAGTATTTATTCTTGAATTATGTGTAGCTATTAAGATTTTTATTTCATTAATTCAATTATTCTTAAGTATCAGACATTTATATGAATTTATTACGAAAGAATTATGATGATCAATGTATTTATATTGATATTTTTTAGGTGAAAATATAAGTAATAAATGTGTACTATTAGCTTATAACCATAAAGAAAAACAAATCTTTATTTATCTTAGCTCCTCCTGTTGCTTTCGGTTTCTCCAGGAAGAAGACACTAACTTTCTCATATTTATATATGATATCAATTCGATAATCTTTTCTCCTTTCTATTGAATAATATGTTGACAAATATTAATTTTGATTGAAGTAATTAATTATAAAAAAATACGAAATGTCTCTCGTTATTTCATCATTATTCATGATACTAGAAAAGTGCAACATTGAAAGTAGACGTTGAATCTAATGTTAACATGAGTTTGGGAAAATGCTTCTTAAAGAAAAGTTGATTCTAAGCGAAAATAACTCCTTAAATGAAAAAAACTACATAGCTCTATTATTCTTCTTCCCTTATCTATCATTTTTAATAGAATTTCAATTATGTAAACAACAGTTTTAAAATGAGAACTATTATTCAAAAACTAACCATTTTTCAATGAAAACAAAACTATTTTTCGAAGCTGTATCAAGTTAATGAATGTAAAATCAAGACTTTTAAAAATTTTAGTGTAAATTATATTTTTGACATTTTTGTATTTTATTTAAGAGAGTTTAAAAAATGTTGTTTTATAAGGGCCTCAAATATTTTACACAATTCTTTGAATGACGTTAAATAGTTGAGTTGATATATTATAATTGCTTTGATATCAATGCATTGCATATTTACTGAATGAGTCTTAGGAACTTTCAATTAATTGTGAACTGAATAAAGTCACTTCGCAAAATAAGAAATCAAATATTTTTAGTTCATCTGCTTAATGGAAATGACTGCAATAAAGAATGATAAGCCAGAAAAAATATTATTTTAAGTACTAGTTTTTAAAAAAAGGAACTGACTTATTAATGTAATGTAATTCTATAAATCAATTCTTGTAAGTTTTATCTAAGATAATCCGGGAAAATTAATGCAAAATATTCAAAGTTCATTTTGTAATTTATTTATCATTACAATTTTTATTTGAGTGAATATTAATTCATTTAAATAAAATATTCCTAACTGTCACACTGACCCTCCAGTATCTCCTAAATCAATTTCCTTCGTAAATTTTAATTGTAACTCGTAAATATTTAACATTAATTTGAGGTTTGTGTGTCATATTTTATGGGCATTTCATTAAAAAATTTATCTTGTGCAATTAAAGAAAATTCGTTTTAAACACCTGTGAAAGAAGAAAATTGAAAAGGAACATTGCGGATTAAAAGTTTAATCCCTCATTTTTAATGCAAACAATATTCCCGCTGGCATTTTTCTATTCTCCCCCCCCCTCCAAAAAAAAGGAGAAAGAAAACCTCTTAGGTTAAAATTTTAAAAAGGTAGCCGGCCACATAATTTCCAACGTTTAATGTACTGTCGGCTAAAGGTCTTACTGCTTATTATTTCTTTTATGTGTCGTTGGATGAGAAAATCCCATAATTCCCGGCATATATACCCATTCTTGAGAACTGTCAGACGTCATGTTAAGCCTTAAATAGAATGTCACAAACATATTTCACGAGCTCTTCTCTCGTATACTTTCCTTGTGGACGCGGATCTACACCTTCTTGCGGGGGAGGGGGACAAAAAAGAAAGGAAAGTCTGTCCTACTACACAGCGGGGTGTCGCTAAGCACAGCATTAGGAATACATGCCGTTGTTTTCTTTAGCTTCAGAAGCACCGTGGCCAATTTTAATACTTTTTTAAATAAAAAATCGATTGTATTTACAATTTTGACATGCTTTACTCGGAAAGAAACACAACATATGTTTCGGCCTCTATGACCTAGTCTTTTCTGAGGCTATAAATTTCATAAGAATAAAAGTTAAACGAGTGTTTTCTTTCACTTAAACTATTTAATGCTTATTCATTTTACAAGAAAAGGAAATGTTTTCCGTTTGTTTAAAGTTTATTAATTAGGTTATTTTTTTTCTCTCTACTTGTCGTTTATATATTTGCACTTTCAAAAATAAAATAATAAGGGAGAGTAGATTTTTATTAAACATTACATTTGCCATTTTTACATACCGAGAAATTAGTTTCAGTCTTGTTATTTTCTTGTTATTATTTTATGATATTATTTTGTTTTAAACAAGTCAACAATTAATATTTTTTATGCTTTTACAATTATTGAAGTCATAGTTGAAGTTTACAAATTGCTTTGAGTTAATAAGCAGCGTGTTTCTTTTCAATGTTTCAACTTTGTATCGTATTTCTGCTTTTTTTCTTTTTTGATTTTCTAGTACCATGCGATCCTCTGTTTCAATTCGATCGATTATGAATGTTATATAATTACTTGTCTACTCTCGAAATGCTTTCTATGAATTTAAATGAGAACAAATTTTGAAATTTAATTTAAATCAAACAAGTATTTTGGTTGATTGAAAATGAATTTGTCTTGGTAATATCTTAGATTTCTAATTACAATAATACTTATATCATTTTTCTCATTAGGTTTCCCTTTCAAAACTGTTAGTTATAATTTAAAAAAATCTTCTACTGTCCGCTTGTATATTTTTTGATATTTAATGATTTAAATTATAAAGTTTACAAATGTAAACATTAGAATTGACGTTGGACAAAACGTAGATAATATAAAGTAATCGATAGAGTTTTATCGATTAATATCTTTTCCAATTGTAAAATAATGATTTCCTGTCTCTGTGTGCAGTTATCTTAAATAGCACTCTTGTAACAATAAAATGCATGTTTTTTTACAACAACAATCGTTCCCATTTCCACTTTTATTTACTTGCGTTCCAAGTGTCAACAGTGGGGTGAAAATAACAGGAATTACTGTAATGGCATTGTCATTTATTGACGGCATGCTGTCATTTACTCTAACTTCTTCCTGGAAACATTTGTCATCCGGGCCATTTCTCTTTCTACGGGTCAACACACTAGCTAACACATCGTTTTGCAGCACAACTGAGAATTCCTTAATGACAAATATATTTCCTTCTTTCCTGAGGTAGGAATGAAATATCTATTAAAGTTGCAAACAGATTTATGAAACATAAGCAATATAAAGATATTAATCTGACATTTTCTTTTTTGTATTAATTTTTTTGCATTTGTGCTCTATTCATCAATATTTCATAACTGACACTTTCGTGTAAGAATAAGTAAATAAGAAACATAGAATTTGGAATTTAAAATAAAAAATATCATGAAAGCATGCTTATGAAAATATTTTAGTTATTCGATTGTCAAAATTTGTCTTAAAAATTACTTATAAATCAGACACTGTAAAATGTTCCAATTTTTTCCATGAGACATGGTTTTAACTAATTGGTTGAAAACTATAAGCATGAAACCTACAATTGCTCTTCATTATCAAAGTCTTTTAATGCTTCAATCAATGGAAGTAACATTGGTGAATAATTTATGTAAAGAATCATTAAGAAAATGTTTTAAGCAAGACTTAATTTATATTCATTAATATGAGCTTAATTGGAGTCATTTAGATATAATGTTGTCTTTGAAAACATGTCTATGTATAAAGGAATGTAAGAAGGTAATTCTAATAAAGTGAACAGTTTAAAAGACATTTAATCGAGAGATAC
Source organism: Latrodectus geometricus (assembly GCA_026290005.1). Lineage (NCBI taxonomy): Eukaryota > Metazoa > Arthropoda > Arachnida > Araneae > Theridiidae > Latrodectus > Latrodectus geometricus. The sequence continues at coordinate 317,403 of JAPDSC010097191.1, read as the reverse complement.
TTATAAAATGACGTAAATGATAAGCTAAAGATTTAAATAAGTGATTTTGGAAAATATATTCCATTTCTAATTCTTTTGACGAATTAAAGTACACTTTATTAGAATTAGTTTTTCGCCTTATTATTTTATAATTAGAATTACTTTCCAAAGCTACATTATCAATATGTAAAAATGTAAGGCTGCAATATGTATGAAAAAAATTTTTATACCAGTAACATCTGGACAAAACGTACCTCTAAATCGATAATTTGATGAATCTTACATTATTATATTTCCCTTCAATACCTTGTGATTAGTTCTCACTTTAGATTTCATATCATTAACATGTACTTTTAGCCTGAAAGTATTTGTTGACAAAAATTAATAACTAGTAAAATATAAGTAACTTTTTTCATTATTTAATAAAACAAAATTAGCTTCCTGTGCACCAAGGAATATCACACAGGGCCAGAAGGTACAACAAACGTACAATAAATAACTTCAACTTAGAAATTTCTTATTTTGTAGAAGGTCATTCAACTGAAAATACAATGTTATTTTATTCATTTTTTTCACTACATTATTGTATCATTTACATCTATTTTTGTTTCAGATAAATTTATGTTCTTTTTTGTTTTTGCATTCTTTTACATTTTTTTACATTGAAATCTCAATGCTGATTTTCGCTGGCATTTCTTATGAAGATTTTCCTATGCGAAATTCGTGTGACTACAATATATAACTAGGATTTTTTAATTTTAAATAAGTAAAAAGCTTTATAACAGAAGATAAAAAATATCTAAAAAATTCCTTTGATCACTTCATCAATTTTTCATTTAATGTATATAAGGCAATTGAGTCACATTTCCTAGGTCCTTAGTAAATTGGAATTCGGTTTTATTATTAAAGTGCTTATGTGGTTGTGTATTAATATTAAAGTTTTATCATGCACTTTCACAAATCATTATTTTCTCCTGCGTGGATTAGTTTTACGTCAGTTAAAAATTAGTTTAAATTAATTATTAAACACTGAAAGTTTTTAAGAAGAATCTTTAACTATTTTATTTTCATATTTTCAAACTGTATGTGCAATTATTTTTAAAATATGGAATTTTAAAAGCGACATTCATTTATATAATCACTGTATACCGTAAATATTATTGGTTAATGCCTTCATTGAAAATGTTTTACGCTCATGAATTATTTATAAGAGCTTTTGTTTTAAATGGTACAGGTAACAATATTTCGGTCTTTTTTTTGTTTTTGAATTTGATCTACCGTTATATGTAGGATTGATCAAATAATTCAGTCATCATTGTTTCCAAAATTATAGAAAGAAATATTTTGAAACATTTTTGTCTCTTAATTTAAATTATTAATCTTTTAACTTTTTTATGTACTTTTACTCTACACTTTTGTAATACTTTTTAAGTTGTACAATATATAAATAGCTCTGACATTTCTGCTGCTTATAATAACTGTTCTAAAATCTTGAGATAACATAATGTGACCAATCTACAGCATTTAATATTAAAAAGTAAATTTTTTAATTTCAAAATTAAATAGTTTCATTAACAAATTATTTACTTAATAATTACTAAAATTTAAAATAAATGAATTTAAAAATATAACTAAAAGCATAGAAATATGCAAAAGAATAGTTATTCTTTGCAATTAAATGCATTCTAAAAATAATAAATGAGCAATCATAAATTCTCAGTTTTTATTATAAAATATGTTCCCAAATACATAGTGGTGCAGACGAGCCCTGAATTGTACCAGAAGGTTAATGGGTATGGAATACCAGCCCATCACCAAGTGCCTTGAAGTTTTGAACCGTGGTCAGGCAACGTGGTCACACCTGAGCTGGCACCACACAAGCGGAAGGACTTTGGACGTTATAGAATAACGTGAACACATTCGTAACCCATTTAACTCCAGTAACCCAGAGATGAAGAATGTAAAATATATTTATAAGAATTCGATATACAATTTTGAAATCAAAGATTTTATGAGTGTTCGCTCCAACCGTAAAACCGATATTATACATCGATTGGGCAGACAAATTTTTATGTGAGACAATAAGCAATAAATTATGCAATAAGATACTTTGACTTGAAAACTCTTGTAGAATAATTGGCTAGAACAATACTGTTGACCATTTTAAGAGAAAGACTTTATATACTGTTCCCAAATCTTCATGTAATAACAAAATAAGTCATGGAAGGAAGATTGTAGAATATATATCACTTTAATATTATTTTACCATCATGCTTTAATTATTCTAAGTTAATGAAATTCAATGTAATGATTCTTTCACAACAAAAATTTAGTATGACTCATTTTTATCAAATTTTTAACAATCCTATATATAAAATCCACATGATATTTATAAATATTCCATAAATTCCTTGATAAGTTTATAAAAGTATTTCAATTGCGTCTTTCTAATGTAATAATTTTTAATAAGGATTTGGCAACGTAACTAGCGAGGAGCTAGGAAAAAATCGTTTTCGGTTTCTTTGTTTGCCGACGCGATTCTACCATCCTAAAAAAATCACGTTTGTTGCCAAGTCACGTTTTGAAAATTACAAATATCGATAGCCTTTTTAGAATTTCAAATTCCTCAAGATCGTCTTCCATTGTATGCCGAAAACTTTGATGGTTGATTCATTTTTAGCTTTTTTTATTCCACCAATTGAGATCCGGATTTTAACAGTTCCTCATATATTTCTTCCTTTCCCTTCTTAAAGTAATAAATTTCGAACAACAAGTGTAGTCTATTACGTTCTCAAAGAAGTGACATTACTGCATGAAAGATGGCAACATCAGAATGCTAGAAGAGGAAGTTGGGTTGTGAAGAATCATACAGATAGAGCTTATACAGAAATTTACTGCAATTGTGAATCTCAGGGTTACCAAAATGAATATAATCTTTTCTGCTTGATAAAAACTGTCGTTACATCCTTGATTATGGAATTTTGTCGCCAAGTAAAAGTAGTAAAAAAAGAAAAACGAAATAAATTTGACTTCTTAACAAACTTATCATGGATAGTTTCCAAGAACTTTTTTTGAAGCTTAAACATATCAATATAATATTTAAAATATACCTCTATTTTTTTATTTTTATAAGTACACATATTTTTTTTTGTTATATACAATCATATAGTTAAAAGAAATCAGTTAAATATGAATACAGTTTCATATAATAATAACTTCCTACTTATTACAGATTTCACTTTTAAATTAAAAAATATATATAGGTAAAATTAAATATTGTAGTTTTAATTTTAAAAGATTTAATTTATAAGTTTCCTTCATTAATAGCAGTTGTATAATTAACTAGAATAATTCTTATCTTATAATGTGGAGCTAAAAATTCGAGGAAAATGCCAGGTGAAATAGTATAGTTTCTAAGTTATTTTTATAAAAATTCAAAATTATGCTTTGTGGAGTGTGATTTAGTAAGTTAACAATAGAAAAATATACTCTAGCTGAAACAAATCTAAATTAACAATATTTTCTTATACTAATAACGCATATCCAATCGAATTTCCTGGCATATGCTTTTTATATTCATAATATGCACAAACAATGAATACAAAATATACTAATTAGGAAAAACGATATTATTAACATGCTTATCGTATTAATCACTTGACCCATTAATACAACCACTAGCAGCAAAAATGAAACTAACTTTTGAATTTTCTTTGTTTCTCTCTCTCTCTCACACACACACGCAAACATCACTTGCTTTTAAGGCAAATACGAGTATTTCTTTTAGCAAATTTTGTTGTGTCAACCAGTAACCTTTCAAACTGTTTCGAATTATTCATGATTTTTTCAATATGTGTATTGAATATAATTATAGCTAAACCTGGATGAATTAGATATTTTTTTTAATCTTTTTATCCAGAATGGCTTAATGAGAAAGCAGCAACATGTTTTGAAAATGAACGGTTAGATAATAACAATTTGCTTGCGACGTTATCGACCACAGGCACCATACCTTAAAACATTTATCTTTTGTGTACTTAACAAAAATGTCTTTAAATTCCGATATTATCGCACTGCCGACTGCTTGTTAACATGTCTCCTCTGTATTAACGTCTGCAGATAATGCCAAGAAAAGAGTCTTTAAAGTTGTCAAATAAGAATGGTAGCTTGAGTTAGATAATGGCCTTGCCGAAAGCAGATGTTTGATGAATGTCAGCTAATTTTCCTGCAGTAATTTTTCTCTTGCATTTTTAACAGTGCTAATAATAATGCAGATAGAATTGTCAACTGAGTACATAAAAGTGTCTCCTTTAAAAATCCTTTAAGATTTATATAGTGCCTCCACTCAGTTCTGAATAAACAAATAATTGAAAAGCAAGAGGATTCTCTTTTAAAATTTTACTTGGTAGTGAATGATTTAAAATTATTTTAAGTTTCTTGATCAAAATTCGTAGTTGACTTAAATTGATACATTAGAAGCATTAAATATGTAACAATATTAGTTCATCTTGCAATTCATTCACAATGCCTCAGAAATCAGTTACTTTTAAAAATTCTAATTCGTGTGCATATTCATCAAAAATTAATTAAAATAATAAATGTTTTGCAAGAACTTTAAATGAATTCTTTTTGTTTTTTTCTTCATAGAACAAGAGTATTTTATTTAAATTTCAAAAATATCAATGGCTATATTTGATAAAATATTTTCTATGAAAGCACATCTTTAAATGCTTCTCGTTTTACATTAATTTTGCTGTTTCATAGTTTTAAGTTAAATATCTTTAATTTGGAAAGTACAAAAATAATTCTTATTACATGAAAAAAATAATTTATTAACAAACTGAAAATTTTGTTATTTTCTATGCTAGGAGCAGTAGAGATTTATAAGTTTCAAATTAATGAAATATAAATTTAAATTTTTCTAGATTTACACTCAATTTTTAAAATGCTCTCTAAATTTGTTCACATTTTAAATTTCAAACTTATGTATCTTCAATATTAAGCAGGTAATATCTCTAACATTAAATCTTTATGGGAAAAAAAATCAGGAACAAAAATAAGGCTTCTTATTCACTTAAAATTAATACTTTTTTTTGAGAGGACAAAATTATCTCCCTGTGCACCAAAAAATATCACACAAGGCCCGAAGGTACAGCAAATGCACTATAACATCTTAAAGATAAATCATAAGATACTTTGTGCAAGAAATTTTGAGTACCGTGTAAAATAAGTAAAAATTATGAGAAGATAATCTAAAAAATGCTGTCATATGGATACAATATAGATTAAATACTATGTAGTATAGATTAAATAATGCATGAATGAAATGTAAACGTGTAGAAAAAGCAAATGAAGATATGAATCTGTAGTTACAAATTATTTATTGTATGGAAGATACATTTCTGTTTTATAAAAATATGTTGCAAAAGATGATGATTGCTATTAAAAATTTTTATGAATAAATTTCTTCTTTAAAATTTATTCACTTAAAAATATCTCATTTAAAATTCATTTAAATTAAAATAATTTGGATAATACGAGAAATAGTTTTGAATGAATTTATGAAAATACCATTTATATTGTAAGTTATACAACTAGAGAAATATCATAAGATTCAGACACTACAAATGTTATACGGGAAGATTCTGGTTAATTAAAATTGATTATGTGATAATTTTTAAATTATATTGAAAAGTTAATTAAACATTACATCGAATGGAAAAATTTATAAAAAATATAAGTTTTTTTTTAAATCACTTATAGAATTTTCAAAATTTTTGATAACTTATAGAAAATTCAAAACTTTTTCATGTTAGGTTTCCTAATGTAAAACTTAATCATTGAAGTTATAACTTGAGAGGGCTTAAAGAATATTAAAATCAAGAAAGTTAACATTACAATATATTTTTCAAAAATATTCTTTTTTTTCTTTCTATTTTTTGTATTTAATTGTGTGTGCGCTCCATCCATGAATTATAATGTCAAATATTCCTTGTGATTTTCTAACATATAAAAAAGTATTTTTTGAAATATTTAAATTATAAAAAACAAATTTAAAATATCAAAGAAAAACAGTAATACAACATTGCAACTTATTCGTAAATAGAAGTCACGATTGTGTCAATTGAGTTTGTTTTGACCTCACAAGTCAACACGAAAATGTAATTACATATTCTAGTAAAACGGATCGTCTTTTTTTCATTTTGGATTTGCATGGGCTTTATTCTTTGCAAAATAACTGGCTAATTTTATTTTTATATGTAAACATTTTTTGAGCATATAATTTTATAATATATGTAATTACTTTTAAGGTGAATGGGCTTACTGTTTAAGTCAATATATTTTAAAATGAAAGATTAACTCACACATATGTACATACATTGAGCATAAATTTTTCATACATGTGAGTACGCATTTCATGATACTGATTGTATTGTATCTATATTTGATAGTGATTATATGTATTAATTTTCCATTTTTTTTACCTGTACTGCAAAATTATTAAATATTTTAAAAAATCATTACTATGATAATCATTTTGTTAGGATTGAATCTTTATAGGTAAATTCATCACTGTTCTAAAAAAAAGGCATTATTCGATTGGTTTTATGTATTATATTGTACCAAATTATTGTAAATTGTAAAAGAATCTTACAATTTTGTGTTTTTATTAAAAAATCTTTATCACTCATTTTGAATTTAATCTATATAAAGTATAAAATTTAATTAGATGTTAATAATTTTTAAATGGTGTTATGATGCATGGTTTTTATCATTGTTATCATAAAGAATTTGTTAGGGTCTAAAAAATAAAATATTTTTTATTAGTTTCATGATAATTATATGTATATAATAATATTTTTAATTCATCATACATATTTTTTTGCTCAACATTTCAATCCAATAATAAATTATGAAGACAATATTATTTTCAAAAATAAATTTTGCGAAGAAGTTTGCTGGAAATATTATAATATTGATTCCTTTTATTTCTAATGATATTATTTCAAAATCATGTTTATTAAAGTTTTAATTACGGGTGCATGCGGAAACTCAATTTCATTAAAAATAATTTATGTAAGTAGAAATTCATAACGTTTGTACAGAAGCTTTGGCTCACATCCAGTTTCAATTTCGCAAGAAATTTTCAATGTGCGAGGGCCCCCGCACCATTATAGAGCCACCCCCTATGTTCCTGACGGCAAATCAATTCTACGGAAGTCGATTTGCATATGACTTCTCAAAAGGGTTGATTTCGATTTGAAGACTTTTCCATTTCCGTCTTGTTCCTTAATCGCAAGAGGGCGAGTGCCTGCCAAATAAGGGCACCCTGTGTTTCTTCCGTGAAGGAGGACTCCTCTCGATTATCCGCTGTACTTGGTGCCGGCGCCAATGGCCACTCTTTAAAACCGTTCCCCCATTGTGTCTTTCTTTTTTCTTAAGATGCGCCCCTCGTGGCGACAACAGGGCTGAATCTTCGAAGAATCGGGGCTGCTGGCGCCCTGCAGTCAACAGCTTTGTTTACGCTACGCGCAGGAACAAAGTAAAAAAAAATAATAAAAATTAAAAAAAAACTCTCTTGGGGGCGGGAGAAAGTTATTGTTTTTGATGCCTAAATCCTCTCCTTCAATACCAGATCTTGGTATTAATCAGAAATGACAACCTACTACCATTTTTGGTCAAAATGTATGTGGAAGTACTTGAATTTGACATTTAAATCTCTATCATTTTACAAAACATTTGATGTCACTTTTAACTTTCATATCTCTGCTTATCCTATCATTGTTGCTATTGTGATGTACATAAAAAGAATTTGTAACAAAATATAAAATAGATATATTTTTGTATTCATAATCTTCTGTGGACAATGTAACACACTACAAATATGTAACACATCTAATAAATTATAAAAAGGTAATATATCCAAAAGCTCATTTTAAGATTATAGAAATGTTTATTTAATCATCACACAATTTAGTTAATAACTAAACCAACATAAGAAATTAATCACATTTATATTTTTAATAGAAATAAAATACATGCCCAAATATAAATAGCTTGAATTTCTAAGAAAATCGATTCTATATTATTTTTACACATTTTATTAGATTATTTGTACATTATTTGTGATAATATATATACATCTTAAAAATTATAATTACTTCATGTTACTATTTTTCTGTTGGTTTAAATTTAAAACAGTTATTGTAATTTAAATTTATATAGTTTAACTTTTATTGTGCTAGTATTTGTAAGATCCACCTAAAGTACTAAAATGTGTTTAATGTTCAAAATAAATTTTATATGTATATTTATAGTAATAAACAAACAATAATTTCAATATGTATTTTGAAGAATACAGTTTAATTTATAATATATATATATATATATATATATTATTTAAAAATCTATAAAATACAACAAAAAGTAAAATTTAATATAAAGGAAAAATTAAAAAGATGTACACGTAACATCAAGGAAATCTGAAAAATACAAAAATTATAAAGAAACTAATAAACTATAGCTACTCACAGCTTTTAGCAGTTTTATGTAGTCAGAAATAATTAAATTTATTCAATTTATAATTAATTTAAATAAAATAAATTAACTTAATTAATTTAATATATTTTTATTGAGAAGTAAACTATATAAAAACTGTAACTAAAAACTATGGATTAAGAATACTTACGAAAGAGCAATAATTTTTTTAATATTTAAGTACGAGGTTTTAATTGCTAAAAGAAGAAAAATAGAAAACCATTCAATAACTATATTAAATTGAAAATAGAAATAAATATGTAATAAAAATATAATCATTTTCTATTCTAAAGCGCTTAAAAGCTTTGTGATGAATTATTTAAAAAGTTTGAACTATATTTAAAATAGAACTGTTACGAATGATCTTTATAAGCTTATAAGCTGAAAATATTCTTATATGTTATTTCTCTCCAATTCCTTTATATTTTGAGAAATAATCTATAAAATATCATATCTTTTAATTTTGAGGAAAAGGAATGTTTGTATTTTATTTTAATATTTGATATAATTTTAGAGTTTAATCGAATCAAAAGTTGATACTTTTGAAATAACTACATTTATAAAAATATATAGATGTGCTATTGTGTTACTAAGTATTATATACCTGGATAATAATGTTTATAATTTAAAGATCTAGCAATAAAACATCGCAAACAATTCTTTTAATTAATTTTTAAGTGTTACTCAAAAAGTTTATAAAAATGCCTTTTGAAATTCTATATCATATTTCATACTAAATAAAAAGAAAAAAATTATTTCTGAAGAGATAATTTGTGATTTGTTATCGTTTTATTGCTGTAATTATTTTAAAGATTATTAAAAACCATCTTAAAAACTATTGCATTTACTCACCTTATAATTATTACATACGAGTTCAAAAATTATTTCTTAAAAAGTTAATCGTCCATCGTATTCATTTTTAAGAAGTCACATTTTTATTTTCAATTTATAAATCTTTTTAATTAGCCTCACAGAAGGAAATTAATTTGATTTTAAGAATAGAGTGACGTGATCTAGGATTCCGCCTCTGCTGCAAAATTTCAAAATACATCCTCACATGTTGTGCAAATAGGATTAATTGAAAAATATTAATTTAAAATTGTAATTTTTAACTTCTAATTAATGAACACACAAGGAGAAACATTTAATTACAGCCTATAAAATGCGTGGTGACAACGAAGAAAAGCTTAAGCGTGGGTATAAATGGTGGATTATTTCAGTAGTTTCGCCATAATCTGCTGTGGGAACCTTCTGTAAGCCGTAATAAGTCAAAAGTAAGGTTGGGATCTTGTTCTGAGGATGGTATGTCTTCCCCTTCTCAATTTCTTTCTTTTGCTGATTTATTTCATAAATGTAACGGGATATCATTTTTATGTAAGAGATCAAGGAAACATCAAGTAGCCGTGAGCAAGATTTAGAAACTTTTTTGTTCCAGTAATCTCTGTACTTGGAATGATTCATCGTTCAGGATAATCTTCTTTAACTGATGAACAGAGGCGTGAGATACACGCAATGATAAAATGACTAAATGCGACATCTTCCATCATATTCTTTGATTATTGTTATAATAAAAATAGTAATGTTAGATCTTGTGTCTTACATCAATTTTTTCCCGGTATTTAATGTTATAGTTTTCGTATGCTTTATTTTTCCTGAAATTATTCTATTTCGTTTTCTAATATCTTCATGTTCTGATATCAACAATACATGAAGTGCGATATGCTAAAGTTTATTTATTCATTTATTAAAGTTTAGTTATTCAAATTATCATTATTCAGAATAGTTTTAATCAATGCCAATTTATACATCCTATCAAAATTTGCATTTATATACGCGCATCTTTCTATTTCCCTTAGTTTGTTTTATATTTCTTTATTATAATTTTACAATTTGAGAACGATATAAGCCATAGTTAATTGTATTAAATGGAATATATTAGCTATTAGATTACTAATACGTATTGAAAAAGAACAAATATTTAAAAAATTAAAACTATTCATAGAAATAATTCTATCCCCATATACATTTCACACATTTGTTATTAGTATGCTAGGTGTTATACACTTTTAATATACTTAAAAAACTGCTTAACATTTATAAAAAATTCAGTTGATAATTTATTATCCATGGAAGATATCTATATGTATTAAATTTGATGTACTAACGTGCAAAATGTGTTTTCTATACATCTGTATATTAATTTTAACCCTGTTCTTCGGAACTGAAGGTATCAGTTTCGATCTCAGCTACAGCAAAACACTAAGATGGATCCAGCGTTTTTGCTCTCTGCATGCATATCTATCGAGGTGGGTGCTTGAAAATTCTCTGAGCTTCTGCCATTGCAACGTATAAATGTCACTCGCTATATATAAAAAGTCCTATCGGAAGCATTCCATAACGAATGTTGAAAAGCATTTCAACTTTTACGTTATCTTCTTCATAAAATTACATTATTTTCTGCAGTCATAATTTTCCATGAACAACACTTAAGTTCTAAAAAGTCTTCAAACTGCAAGTAACGTTGAAATTTGAAATGTTATTGAAGTCATTTTACTTCATTTTTATTAGCTGAGGAGTTAGTGGTAGTTTTTATTGAAAAATAAAAATTTTTTTATAAATTTTCTTAGGGAAGGAATGTTTTATTATTTGAAAATGACATGATATGAATTTCAATAAATAAGAGAGAGACAAATTATTTTGTAATATATTGACTGAGCTCAAATATATTTCATTTTTATTGAAACCACTTACCATTTTTAAATCTACTTTTATTGTAAAAGGAGCCTCCTATTTATATCTATTTCAAATTGATTTTTCTGTTGTATATTAATCTCACTAGATACACGAATTTGCATTTACATAAAAGGAACAAATGTCAAAAACATTTTCTTGTGTTAAACTAAATTGAATTGATAAACAAGACTTAGAATAGAATTTGCATATCATGAAAGAAAACGATACCCGTCTCTGGTTTAGAGAAATATGTTAATTGTCGAAACTACTCAACTTGAAGCCATCCTATATGGGAGATAACTATCTTAGAAATGCCATGCAAAATGCTTGCACTACCTACTTACTTATTTTTTCTAAAAAGATTAAAAATGGAGTATTTTTATTGCATATTTAGAAAAGAATCTTGTAACTTTATCTGCTCCGGCATTACCTAGTAAAGCACTTCAGAGATCCTAAATTGTTTCGAGTGCCGTGTGTTTTTCTTCCTTGCACAAACAAAGATAGCAGTGGGGTGGAGTTGGTAAACAATGGAAGGCTCTGGGAGTGCGCTGATTTAGAATACAGATATCATGACTGCAATAAATTCAAGTGTAGCTGGTGAATTGTAATGCTAATTTGTGTTAATGTTTGTTGAATTATTTTCATGGAATGGGTTTTGTTCGAAATGTTGGGAAACAAGGTTATGGAATGTTGGTTGGGATGGTTGAATAATTTTTTGAATTTAACGAGCTTTGATTTCTATTTTCAAAATATTTATCACATTTCATAGGGGTCCACCACAAATTTTGTCGACTTTATTCAGAAAAAGTATTAAGAGTTTTTTAACAAAATATAAATTTAGTGCATAAGATCTCGTTCGAGGTTGCGCTAATGATGAGGGTTTTATTTGTCAAGACAGCAATCCATCCCTATTCCCATGCAATATTTAATTCATTCTAATTCAATAAATTAATTCATATTTCAATTGTCTTCAATATTCCACCGAATAATATTAAGTGAATATAGCATTTTAAAATTTGATCATTGTTTTTATTTATTTCCTACAAAGAATTAAGCCCACTGGTTATGAGATCTTTAAATGTACTCTATAATATATATATATATATATATATATATATATATATATATATATATATA
>JAPDSC010097191.1:265197-302982 GCA_026290005.1 Latrodectus geometricus | reverse complement strand
TGAGTCTGAACTTAATTTATTATAAAATTCATGACCCATGAGAAATGCTTTTATTTTTAAATTCTTAAATATTTGTTCATCAGACTTTATTATTTTAAGTCAAATAAATCATAATAAAATAGCAATATTCAAGTCATTATTATTATTCTATTTGAAAAATATTTATAAAAGCATACATATTCTGATTATTTAACCTAATTTTCTTTCTTTCTGCTTATAAGTATTGAAACTTAACTCGAGAGAATTGAAATACATCTATCTGCGTTATTATATGAGATAAGTTTGAATTTATCATCCATTTTTGTGTTGCGTATTTGAAAAAATTAGTTTTGTGTAATAAGAATTAGGATACGCGTTTTTGAAGTTCTTTTTTTAACAAACTGCATGATTTTATATATGAAATTGGAATTTCCTATTTTCCTTCTATAAGAAAATTAATGATACTACAATAGCTTTTCATCCTTTAATGTATGAGCAATGTATTTTTCTTGCATGCCGAATAATACTGCAGATAGTGTCGAATAAGTATTTTAGAAAAAAAGGCATTGAATTTAATGTGAGCATAAAAATATTTTTTAGAAGTGGAACGTAATAATATTTAATGTATATTCCCTAATATATTTTTGCTTACCCAATTAACTAAAAATGCATTTGAGCTCTTTAATCTTTTATTATAATTTAAATAATTTGTCTTTTAAATATTTTAATTTATTGCTTCTTAATCATAAAAATGAAGCTCTGTATATTCAGTTTGGAAAGATTATTCTAAATTAATGGTTCTTCTTTCAAATCATTTTACTTCTAAAGAATGAAAATATTCTTATCACATCTTGAATTTGGCTCATTATAATGATAAATCGTTGTGAAAAAAATATTAATTTCAATATGTTTAATTTTATTATCTAAAGCAAAATCGCAATCCAAATTAGCATTTTACACCAGCAGATACTTTGAAATCTGCATGAATATATTAGAGCAGGTGTTTGTATTTTATAAATAGGCTGGATTAAAAAAATTGGAAAAATGTTGAAGAATATAATTTAACAATTCGATCGCTACTGTACAGTTTATTCATTTATCAACTTCCTTTACTTCCCCCCTCCACGAACACTCTCACTGGCAGACTAATCAAAAATGTTTATTGAATAATGCATCTATTGCTACTAGAGAAATATAACCTACAGCTAAAAACATTATCTTATAATTAGCCTATCATTATCCGAATATTAAGTTGTATATATTAACTCGCTTCTTATTAAAAAACAGGCGGAAATCGATGTCAGTGTAATCGTATTTTTTTTTCTTTTTTTTTGTGATATTTTAACATTACATCTGTTAGGGTGCATATTTTGGTGTGATTAACCTACTTTAAAATGCCTTGTCATGCAACATGAACGTGTTTCTACGTTATTACAGCATACCTTAAAAGATATTATTTGAATATTATCTAAAATTATGCATAACTGAATATATATAATTATCAGGAAAATAGCTGAATAATATCTATATTAAGGTCTTGATGTAATGAAGTCAAGTAACAACATTGGCACATTAATATGTATATCGTTGGTGCACACTATATGTTAAAATACTGTGTATTTTAACATACATTGTTTGCAACAAAAGATAAGTTTAAATAATTTACTTTCCTTGATTTGCATAACTTATCATTTTTGTTTAATTTTATTTGTGCTATTTCAAAAAAAAAAATAAATAAAAAATAAAATAAAATAAAATAAAATAAATGCTTTTTTTTAAAAACTAGTATAATTAAAACAATATCTTATATTAATTTTAAGAAAATATTAATTTTTAAAATATTTAATTTGATAAAATAAATAAAATAATTTAATTTTTAAATTTTAAAATTAATTTTTTTTACTTTAAAATTTTGTTTCTTGTAATTGAAATTCTTGAAAATGGAAAATTAATTAATTTTTAAGAGATAAAAATTTGAATAATATTGAGATTGCAATATTTTTTCGTTAAAATTTTGCGGAACAATTATTTTTAAGTTATAAGTTATTCATCTATTTATAATATTGATATCAGAAAAATAAAAATGCAAATAAAAATTTTGTGCATCCAATAGTTTAATTTATGTCAGTAAATAATGAGAAATACAAGCTAAACTATTTGCAACGTTTTGAAAGTAATGAAACTAACTCATTTATAATCTTAACCTATTAAAATAAAATGGAAAAATTATATTACATTAATGATTATAATTTCATAAACAAAATTGCTACTAGGCAAAATCCATTATTGCTATTTTATTTACTGTCTATTAAAACACAATTTCAAAGCATTTATCCATTTTTAAAATTAATATGATAATAAAGAATAAATATTGAGGAAAATAGTTTTCTGCAAAGTAATAAAAACAATCTTCTGTCAAAGTTAAAACATTCAGAACTTTCCTCATTTGTAAAACTTAGCGTAATAGCACGGTGAAGACTCCGAGAAAAGATTAAAATTGGTACTCAACAGTTCCTTGGCCATTTCTAAGAATTCTTAAACTCCTTCATTTCATCACAAATGCATTCACTAGGGTAAAAATCTAATTTTCTAGAGTGTGAGCAAACATGCTTTGCAGAGGCACCCTTGGCGCCACTAATGCGAAATTAATCACAAAATTCTTAATTTGATTACATTTTAATCAACCTTAACTTTCTGGAAGGTGGCCTGGCATACGAAAAACTGTTGGATCGCTAGGAAGTATTTTTTTGGAATATCCCCTCATCTTGCCATCTTGGTTCTTTCAATGCGATATATAATTTTTAATCTTTTCTTACGGAAGGTAAACATATCGAGGGAAATTATCTCAGAAGAATTTTTGAGATCAAATGATCGAAGATAATTTGAGGCTGCTAAGTATTCTTAGCAAGGGAGTGGTAGGAAAAGAATGCGTCTTGCTGGCGACTAATATGGTGATCTTGTAAAGATTAATTATAATATTGACCTCACGTCAACAGTTTTTTTGCCATAAATGCTATTCATAAATATAAAGTACACTCTATTTCCTTTTTCTTTTGTATAAATCTTGCTTAATTGGTTATTAATTTATTTTACTTTTTAGCTGTATGTGAAAGAGCATATTGCAAATACATTCTCAAACTAATTGTAAAATTTCGGATTTGATAATTTTGGAAATATAGCTTATTGTGTCTTAAATCTGTATGTCTAATAATTTTTTTTTATTCTCTGTTAATCAATAGCTGTTTTTGGTGATTTCTAGAAAACAGTGTTTTATTGTTTTATTGGCGATGCGTTAAAGATTATCTAACTGGTTTTTATGATAATAACCCTTTTTTTTAATTGTGTAAAAATAAAATTATAAAGCCTTGGTACATTTCTATTATTGAAAAATACTGCATCGTAAAATGTATAATATTGGATACATCAACATTTGATTAAAAATTTCTATAAAGAAAGTTATAAAATTAAAGGGGAATATGATTTCATATTTTGAAATTTTAATTTAAGATGAGCTACAATTACCAACGAATTGCGCAGAATACATTTCATCTATACTACGATGTTTTATCAATATAAAATGCGTAAGTTTGCATTACTCATAAGTCCAATTAACATTATTTGCGAATACTTCTCCCATTCAAGCAATCTATGTTAGTTTCCGTTGAGATTTTGATTTTGTCGTAAGATGCATCTTTCGATCAGGATATAATAAATTCATGCATCGTAATACCCTTGTATTAATCATTGGATCATATTCGCTATTAAATTGTTTTTTATTGTTACAAATTAAAATGTAATATGCAACTATCAATATATATACACAATTAATTTCAAAGGAGCAAATACAATGAGTAGAATGTTGGTTTCATAGAATGTATAAATATGTCCTCTTCTCTCTTCTGGCTATTAACTGCTACCATTTACATGAAGCAATTATTTTCTGCTTACCTAAGGGTAAATAGTTTTAAAACATGTTTCTATGCTCTATTTCTAGAAAATAATAATGAAAAATATTTCTATAGGATTATTTTATACATTGCTATTAAGGAAAAGTTTTTGTAAATTATAACCCATTGTTGAAGTCATTTTCACATAGAATTTCGTTGCGTGCAATATACATTAGTGTACCTTGAATTAAGAAAGAAAAATTCAGCTGTAAGTTTTTATATTTCAAATCATGATTCTTTATATATCATAAATCATTTTAATCAGTTGTTAAGAAATAATTCTAAAGCATTGCAAGCAATTTATGAAAGGAACAATTTTTTGGACAACATGACCTCTTGTGACATGCTTGAGTGCGTCGCGCAATATGACCTCATGCGCTTTCCTTTTGGAAAGTCGTCGTTAATTGTCCACCACAACACGACACTTTTATACCACTAATTAATATGCTAATTTCAATTGTTAATGGTGGCCATGCATTTAGTTATATGAGTTACTGCCGTATTCTAATCAAATATTTTGTTTTAATAGCGTGAACAACGCTTGAACTTTTGATGTGATAGCTATCTTATTATTCATCAATCAAGTCATTACTCTTTACAGATTGGTTTATTGTAATTATCTAGTATTTTATTGCTGTTTATAGGGCGGTGTATAGTATTCTTTTTATCTTTTATGCTTATTCTAGATATTATTTTAAAATAAAGTTTTTTTCACTTATTTGACTTTAAGATAGCCAAATCTTCTTTTATCAATTGGCTTTAATTCACTATTGACCGGATACTAAATTATTCGCCAAAATATCAACTTCAAGGCTATTTAAATCTATTACGTATTGTTATTTTTTTAGACCCGGAGGTCTAACCCAACATCGCCTCTTAAATTGAGCTAACAAAAGAATGAGGACAAGTTGAAAACAAAAGGGACCGAAATCGAAAATTAAAGCAGGTACCATTTAACGTCCCGATACGAAAACCGTTACCACGGAGGAATGGGTCTTTCCTCATCTTCCACTTTTTTTTTCTTTGCATGTCTCGCATCCGACTGGCCGTTAACAATAGAAATGACTTGTATTTTCAGTTCTCCATCATTTCTGCCCTGTCCCGTCAACATCTCTGCCAGAAGAGGGCTTATCTTCTCTGTCATGCAACTCTGACCTGCCATTTCGTCAACAAAGAATTCGATTCAGAAGATTCCCCCAGCCCCCTCTAGATTCTTCCTCCCAAGTCACCATCTCCAACATAATCGTCTTTTCTGTGTTTCCTTTTTTATACATGTAAGAAGAAGTCTACCATTTACTGTACTAATGGCAAGACTGATGACAACTCTTAGCTTTTTGACGTTTCTCTGTCTGAGAAGGAATTATATTTTGTTAAGATTATATATAGTAGTATATTCGTTCTGAACGTGAATATAGAAATGATAATTTTTATAACTGTGAGGAAGCCTATATATATTAAAATAATCAATGAAATTATACTATTAAATATATATTTTTTTAATCTTTATAACAGCTATTAATTTATTATTAATTAAAAACTTCAGTTACTTCTTCAAAAAAACATTTCGCAACGATTTAGGAAATGAAAATTTAATATTAGAATCAGATAACTTAGGTAAAGAGTTGTTAAAATTTTATTTCGTTGTCAAAACGTGTTTCTATTTTAATTACCAAGCAATTATATTGCAGTTGTAGAATATATTTTTTTTATCTAATGTTGCTTCACAGCTATTTATTTACTTTTTTTCCCTGTTGAATTTCATTTCAAAGACAATCGGCTTCAATGAAAGAACAAGGACATCTACTTATAGATGTGTTATTTTACAAAGATTAAAAGACAATTTAACAATCGAAATATAATGAAAGGATTTTTTTGGATATCTACAGAATAATATTGTCTTTCAAAAGGTATTTCCATAGTTTGTGGGTTCCATAGTTTCACGTGTAACAAGAGAGAAAACCAGAAGACCCCCAAGTAAACATAACTCTGCAGATGTGAAAGCAGAAATTTAAAATGTACTACAAATCTTTGATTGTTTAACTATAACGAGAATTGAAATTTATTTCAAAGAATAAACAACAATGTGTTAAGTTTGTATTAAATGAAATCTTTTTAAACCTGAATTATGAAATGTAAAATATTTTCTTATATTTTATAACACGAAGGAGTTTTCTGCGTTTCCTTTAGTGATTAATAACTAATAAGCCATGTAGTTTTTAAATGAAATATGTCTGCTCTCAGATGAAGCACTTCAAAAATCGAGTTTTTTCAGCTTCCAAGGATGAGTGTCAGATTTGACTGACTCGTTTACAACCTTAAATTCTTTTTTGGTTTTTAAATGAGAGAAAAAGATTTGATTAGAATTTTATATTAGATTTAGATTTTTTATGGTTAATTTTAATCTTTTTTCAGAACTACCAAAAATATGGTAACTCGAAACATTAGAAACCATGTGATAATATATTTGTTCTGCAAAAAATTGAGCACTTATGTTAAGAAATACATAAAATTTCGGTTCATTTTAATTTTGTTTACGAATGATTTCTTAATTTAGTTTCAATTTTGTAATGGGAAAAAATGTAGTATAAACAGGGTAATTGCTTCATCATCATTATAACTATTTTATTTTTCGTTGAAAACAATATGATTAGATTCCTTCAGTCTTACATAGAGATTTTTATTCTTTTTATATAATAAAGGATACAATTTAAATAATTTTTAAAACAATGATAATGGTTTTAATTTAATTGAAAAATAAAAAATGAAAAAGTAATGTCTTAATGATACGTGATAATGTTTCTATCGTATGAAATTTAATATTTCATTATTATTTTCATTGTTTCCTGTTGAATAAACAAATTATTCCGGTTGAATAACAAAAATATATTTAATAGATATAACTAGAAGAAATTATTTTAATTAGCGCTAAAAGTTGGGTAAATGTATTTATTTGTCCTGAAAACCCATTTAATTAATGAATACATCTATGAAAATACTTAGTTTATTTACATCTCAATTTTCGCCTGTCCCTATTTATTTTTGTTGAAAAAATCTTGTTAAGAAAACAAGCAAAAGTAAATTACTTTAATAGTTTTTTTCATACGTCTACTAATAATAGCATTGTCATCTAAATCGACGAATCTATGGCATGTGAGCCGAAACAGGCACACTTTTGATATTTAGTGACTCCAAAACATTTATCAAAAGTATTTATTCTAACAGTAAATTACTTTGACTAATTAAAGATATTTCTACATAAAAGTAAAACCTTGAAAAACTTGTCTAATTTTTCTATGAATTTAAGGTTTTTAGTTATTCTAAAAATTTTAATGTTTCGAATAAATTTTTTAAAATTACGAGCAGCAGCATTTCTTTTCTTACAAGTGTTTTTTCTATAAATTTATTGCAATATAAAGTATAAATGAAAGAAAAAAATATCACTATACGGCGTTAAAAATCCGTAATCGTATTACAAATTAAAATAAAGATATTTTTTCTATTAAAAACTGCCTTAAATGTAGTACTATTATTGAAATGCTCACTACGCTTTTTATTTAGATATACATACACACGTTCATCTCTAATCATACAGCAAATTCAAATTTGCAAATAAACTATGACGAGTTAATTTGATATTCATTACATAATTATTTATCAAAAGAGAAATGCTATTATTAAGTTTGTTTTTCTCAGAAACCAATTAATGTCAAATTCCTTGTATTCATTTTCAAATTTACTATCAAATTATAAAACAAATTGAAAAAAGTTGAATATCAAATTGACGAGAGTTTATCAAATATAATTTTTACTGTATATTTGTTTCACACACAAAAAATCCAATTATGTAAAATTTGTGAATTCCTGGCACGTGTTTGGATAACATTCCAACATCTTTGATTTAAATAACCATCGTTAATAATTCTGCTGAAAATTTAAAAGTAATTTGTCTTTTTTGTTATTTTTGATAGAAATATTATATTTAGTAATGGAAATTTTACTTTATTTTGTTCTTACAAATTTCAATTAATGACATTCTAGTTAGGATTTTGTTAGAGTAATGAGTACAGTTGTGATTAACGAATACTAAAACTAACTTAAAAGATGTGATTTTTGGAAATTTAAGATTAATCAGATATTTAATATTTTCAATTGTGTTATAATAATCCAAAAATGTTGAATCTTATTATTAAATACCAAGTAAATGAATATGGTATTAAACTTTGTTATTGTAAACTTTGTAAAACAAAAAGTGTATAGTGGCGCAGGAATGAGTTACAACTGTACACTTACGAGTACCCTATTAAAGCCTTAAACTAGAAGTGTTTATTTTCGTGTGAAACTACTTTCATTTTGCGCTAGTGCTTCAAGGTAGTTGTGGTAAGCTCTCGAATAAACATTTCAATCCACTAACGCGTATTTCATCTTAACAATCTGGCACCATCCGGTTTGAATCTCAATAAACACCTCTGGACAGGTAATGAAACAGCATTTCCACCTGAGAGAAGGCCTTTACAACATCACTTTCACCGCCAACGCCATTTGTAAGAGCAGCCCTCGCTCTGCAGAAATAAAACTCGCAATAAAAGTTCATAAAGCATCGTCGGAATTAAATTACGTAATTGAGTGAAGGCTAACAAATTCACTGGGGAACAACCCACGTCCAAACGACTCTTCCTAGAGTTACTCTCTTTTTTTACTCAATAGGTTATTTAGAAAAATTTGTGTCACTTACACCTACTCTGAGCATTAAATTAAGATCTGGATCGCCGCCAGGAAATAAAATAGTCCACCCTCTCCCCCGGAAAAGGCTCATGTCGCTGTGGCTTGCGAGAGGATTGCTGTTGACTTCTTCTGAAATGTATACGCGTCGTCGTTCCCAAAGACCACTCGCGTTTGTTAACGCGTGTTGACGGAAGCGTTCGTAAATATCAGCGGATGCAAATAATGAATATCTTGTGCTGTCCACTCGGTTGATTTGTAATCAATTTGCGGGCGGATCTGGGTCACAGGGTCATATCAGTGGCCATGACAGTGCGGCAGAATGTGGGCAGGCGATTCTGTTATGAAATGGAAAATAAATTAGTTCGCTTGTCGTTGGTATTTGCGATGATTTTATAACAAATGATACTTACATATGATTTATGATATTCGTAAACTGGTATTAACGTATATAGGTATACTCCGTGACATGTTCTAAAATTAAATTGGTATTCAAAATAATAATTTTTATGTTAGGGTCCTTCATTATTCCTTAATTTTCTAGCCAAAGGACTTTTATGTTTTTCTTTGGTTAAAATAAGTTTTAGTGCTTACCTTCAGATAAATAAACATTTCTGTATTCCTCTTCTGTTTTAGTAATGAAGATTCATTCTAATAAAGATATATAAGTATCATAGTTGATACTATACATATAGGGAATGAATGTATCCAGATCAAATTGTTATTTACTTCCATAAAATAAGGATTAGCATTTATTGATATTGTAAGGCCATTAGAAGGAGATAGCTCGTCTTAATAGTCTAAGTGGCGAGATCCCTTATGAATATTAAAAAATAAATGTGCATTATTCATTTGTTGTTGTACCAGCATACTGCCTTGTATCTATAGTAGCACGTAACCAATTACGTGGAAGCAACCGGATGGCAGCCTTCGTAATTTAGAAACAGGGACTACGAAGAAAACTCTGAATACTTGATCTGCCATCCCAAGAATTATTACGTCACTTATTATAATTTGCAATACCTTTACAATTAGTACAGTAACAAATTAATATTATATGTGGTTGAAATTCTTAAAAGACCAATGATTAAATTTTGTTATAATTCTGATCAAAGCGTTTCCAGGCCCAGATAGCGAATTCAGTATTCATCTCTTGGGAAATCTAACAGCTATGAATTGATATTTAGCCTAATAGCACTGCTTAAACACATTAGATTTTTTTCTACAATTTGTGTTTGAGACAGTAATATTTAAAATCTTCATGCATGCAGTGAAAAACATTATACACGAGAAGCGTTACATTCTTTTTCCTTTGAATACAAATTAGAATACTTAAAAATTTAACTATTTTTCTGCTTGACAAAGTGGAAATGAAAAAAAAAATTACCAAACAATATATCACTAAAAAGTGAGCTAAAAGAATACTAAGTTATGTAATTGAAATGCATAAATTCAGAACACCAAGTATATTGTATATGTACATCATTATTATATGTAATTATATTTAGAACTTTATATATTTGTCTCTTTTTACGGTTGGTTATTTTGATAATAGATAAAAAGAATTGTAAGAGTATGCGATTACTAGTCGGTTATGGTGAATTATTTATTCATAGTTAACTTTATAGTATTATTTATAAGCATTTAGCTTATTGGTATAAATGTTTAATACCAAATGTTTTAAATATAATTTATAGTGTATGAATCTTTAATCATTAAAGAAGCCCAAAAATATTTTACGTGGTTATTTTGTCAAATTTCTATGCTATATATGTAGTAATGAAAATATAAATGGGCATTTTTTCCAGTTTTTAAAGTGATGGAACTAGATCCTAAATTTTTACTTTTTACAGTCTTATGGTAGTTAATATTTATTCTCTGAAAATCAATCATAATTTTAACCCTCATAGTCAACAACTAAAAATACATAGATATTCCAAAATTGTCGTTGATATATATGCAAAAAAAGTGTATCGAAGAAACAGTTAATATATTAGTCAAAATGGAAAGAAATTCATTAGATTTTCAAATATATTTGCAAGACGTTTGCTCAAAGGGAGATTTTGTCAGGAACAACATTTTTTTACAAAGAAATGAAATATATTTTGTGTCATTTTTTAGTATTCTCAATTTATTCATAAAACTGTCAAAAACCTTTATATACCTATGACCTATATTAAGTATTTAGAATCAATATAATTTAGACATCACGAATTTCAAAAAATGAAGATTTTATAAATTTTTTCAAAAAACCACTTCGATTGGTTAATTTACTTTAACGGAAATATGAATATGAAACGATTTTATCCTTGAAAGCAAGCAAAAATATTTCTCTATATTAATTTATATGATTGGTTTATATATATATATATATCCACAATTCCACAATTTTTGTTAATTATTGCAAGAATGTGTCAAGTCTCTATTTATAACAAAGCAGTCACAATAAGAAGGAATTGGTTTTGTTGATGCACCTAATATTCAATTAAATTTAATGCTCTATAATGTTGCGTGTATCTCTATGTATTTTAATCAGAAATTTAGGAAATAAAATTTGTTGAAATTGGCTCACTTTCTGTGCTTACTAATTGTTGGATAAATGTTAAAATATTACCCTTCCAATGTCTAGTTCTAGAATAAAAGCTTGAATAAAAATTGATTAGAAATGCTATTTCACCATTTCTTTTACTGCGATTTAAAATTCTTCATTTTTATATTAATTTTTCTGTATGAGTTTTATTTGCAAGACTACTAATGAATGATAACTGAAATATATGCTAAAATATTGGGATGGAGAAATTTTTTAGACAATAATGAAATAATTTCTGTTTCCGGTACATACAGTTAAACTTGTTTAACATTAAATGATGGCAAAGTTTCTAAATGGGTATTGTTATTTTGATATGAAGAACCGTTGAGAATTCATCTCACACACACGCACATCACAGCTTTGCTTTTTTATTAATTTAGTTACATTCTGAAAGCTCGTTACTCTCTTACCCGGACTAGTTCCGTCCATGGTCGATAGATGGCGCTTACCACTACTGTAGGATTTTGATATATTTTAGCGGATTTCGTGCCGAATAAGTTTGCGGACTGGATACAAACAGCAGGGAGAAGTCAGAGGGAACAAAACGCTCGTGTTGGAAGGTTGTGGAAATACAAGTCATGCACCTTTACGTTTTAGGAACGGTGATTTCGAATAAAATATTAGAGAAATTTCCGGTTCCTTCTTTCGTTTTGTAAAACAATTGTCAAAAGAAAAAATTCTATTTTCGCGCTGCAATGCAAACCTTGATTCCGTCGTGTTGAGAGTGATTTGCACAAAATGTAGATATTTGGTGTTTTGAAAAGTACGATTGGATTATTCGGCGAGTTAAGTTGAATTTGTTCTGATTTAATTCGATTGGATTCGAATTAAACTGCAGAGCGATGAAATCGGCCATGAACAAAAACGGGATCGTTGCTCCTACTGCTTCAGCAACTTCGCCTTTATCTCATATCCCTTTGCCTAAAAGGTAAGGAATGTTTGTAAACAAGCTGTATATAGTATAATTCTACTATATATTATTTTATATTAATTCGCACATATTTAGATATTTTCAGTTACTTATATATGGTTAATTCGAATCGATTATTTTTCTATAAAACAAGGCGAAATAAATCTTTATTGTAAACATGTCTACAAAAGCAAATGGTTAATTTAATTTTCTAAAATGTAGACTTATATCTCGCTTTATACATTTATGCTCTCCATATGAGTGATATCGTTTGTTTTAATAATTCTATATATTCATATTCTTCCAAATTTTTTTTTAATTTGAGTTTTTTTTGCATTTATTTTTTGTTACATTAATTATCTACTGAAATCGTTCGAAAGTGTAAGGATAGGTTTGTATATAAAAATAACTAAGCATATAAAAAGAAGGCTAAAGCATACATAAACTCTGATATAAGACATTTATTTGTAAAAAATTTTAGGACATACACTGTTTGGAAAAATTGATTTCTATGTGATATGTCTTTAAGGTCTATTCCATAGTGTAGCTGTTTTGCTGATGATTACATTAGAATTTTATTAAATTTTTGAAATTGGCAATAACATGACGTCACGTATAAATGTTCAATTGAAAAATTATTTACTCGTGATAGTTTAATTCAAAAAGTAATTTAATTACAAGGTGATGTTCCTATGAAATTTATTGAATCTGTTATAGATTCATATGATCTAACAAACACAAGGCGACATTTTGCATTTCATAATGTAGAGATTACAATTTGCATAATACTTTTTCCGTACTCACAGCTAATATGTTTAAATCTATATATCTATATAAATATGTTTATCAAGAGAAAAAAGTAAAACTTTCTCTATATAATTACCATTGATAAAGTATGCTGCATTTCATTATAATATTGAAATGACATTGTGTATAGATTTTCATAAAAAAACGTACATTCTTTTTAAATACAAATTTTTAATGTACTTTAAACTAATAATAATAGGTAAATAAATATGTTTTAAAGATTTGAAATACATTTTTAGTTATTTATTTTTTGTTTTGAAAAGTAATGATATTTTATAAAAAAATTAATTTCCGTTTGAAAAAAATATGTGTTTTTCTATGCATTCCTAAATGCACGTGCCACAACATATTAACGAATCGTTATTGTTTATCTTTTCTATTATGTCAACATTTTAAATAAGGTTTCTCGGATTTCTATTTTGTTTTCCAAATAAAACATGCTCTTTGGGATATTACAGGAAGTTTTTTTCCCTTAAAAATAGTCGGAGCTCGTTTCCAATACTTTACTTCCTCATTGGTTTAAGGTGACTCATATGCTCTGCGAGATTAATAAACAAATAGCCGTTTTCATCTGACGTCGACTGTATTTATCAAAACTTCACTGTGAAGGGCGTCGTCACGTGATCTCGCTACCGGGAAGAGGAATCCGAAGTAACAGGAGAAGAAACTGAGATGCGGATGGGAGGATGGAGATGAGAGGAGGGAAGAAAAAAAAATAAAGATAGAATAAAAAGAGAATTCCATCTGTAACACCATCCCTTTCCTTCCTTGATGGTTCCACTTTTTTGGGATGAGTAATCCATCACCTCTGCGCTAAGGATCGAAATAATATCGTCCATCAACTCGATAGGGATAAAGTTACTCAATAATTCCCTTTTTCGTGAGATTGATGGCGATTATAAGGATACGGATGTGGATCTTTGGCGATTATATTACTTTGGAAGTATTTATGAGTTGATATTGTTTTTCTGAACCTAGAAGAATCATTTGCAACGAAAAAAAAGAATAAACAAACTCTTTTAAATGTGAGGTTTTGAGGTTTGACATTGAAATTATACTTTTAAATGAAAATTTTGTAACGATTATTAAAAAAGTAAATATTTAATTTAAAAGATTTACTAAAATTATTATTTATATTATTATACGAAGAGTTTCCATTTCAGAATTGTATCTAATTTTTTTTTCTTTTTTTTATTGTAAATGATGAGATGTTATATAGAGTAAGCATTTTCATTATCGTAATATTTTAGGAAACATTTAATAATCCAATTTTGCACAAATGATTTGAGTTTGAATTCAGAATTGAATATTAAAATCCGTTAATTAAATTTTCATTTTAATTTAAATTAACCAGTGAAAAGTCATAGTGATTAAGTTAAAGAGATTATAAAAAATATTTGTAATTTCTTAAAAATGACGTACCTGGTTTTAATTTAGATCTGGGATACACATTTTGTGTTAATGAGATGAAAAAGGGGGACTTCAGAAAGGAAAATTTTAAATTTTTTCTGAATAAGTAAGGAAACTATGCAGAAGAAACTTTTTTCAGTAAAAAAATGTGGCTATATATAATTTAATTAATATCTTTAAAATGCTATAATGCTTTACTGATATTTAAATTTTAATTTTAAAATATGTGTGAAAATACAATAAAAGACGTTTGCATAATGTTTTAAATTTGTGCTTTTATAAAATATGATTAAATTAGAATGAAAAATATTTTTTTTCTGTAAAACATTATTTAAATAATTTTATTAGAAATTAAAACGACATAGCAATATATTCGTATACATAAATATATTCGTAATATAAGCATTAAAGAAATATTTTTGAAATTTATTTTTTATATCCACTTTAACTCTATTTATATAGGCAGCTGAGAATTTTAAATGTGCTCCATAATAGTGTTTAAAATTTTATACGCGTCAATGCTATACGTCAAATGTACGTCATCTGTGCCACTGTGCGCATTAAGGATCTTATTCTATTTATTCAATAGGGTATTGAAATGAGGTTGTTATTCATCTTCTACTTTGTTTTATTTCTCTAACCTATCAAAAAAAGTATTTGATAGTCTGTGAGATGAGTAGTTAAACAGTTCCTGTCTAAATATTATAAATTCGTTTCTTGATATTTTTCTGTTTAGGAATAATGTTTTGGCTTTAAATTCCAAACGTATATAATTAAAAACTAACGTAATTGAAAATGCTGTGTTTATGTTAGATTTTATTAACTGTTCTCGTTTCTTATCAAATTGACTTGATGTTTATATATTTGGTACTTTAGTGTTTTTATGGTTGTTGGTTTGATGTTATTAAGGTTATTTTCGGGAAAAAAAGATGAACTTCTGAAACAACTGAATTCTGATAAGCAAAGAACAGAGCATTTATATCTTATATTTACTAGTTTTCTATTTTAGTTCATTTATACACACATTTATAATTTATGCTTAATTTATTTCTAATCATTAGAGCTCTTGCATGATGTGGCACAGTTCTAAGAAATGATGGTTCATTGATAAAAAGAAAGAAAGCTTATCGAGTAAAACTTAATTCATTTTAAATGAATAGAAGTTTATTTTGTTAGAGATAAGGCAATTATCTGTGTTTTATCGTGAGCAAAGTTTATCAAAGTGATGTTCTTGAAGGGTGCACTTGAAACTCGCGTTCGAATGTTGAGTTTTATACAGACTGGACTGATCCATCATCACCAGCTGTCATGTTTGTAAATAGATACATGGAAATATAAAAAAAATGAAACCTTTAAGGAACGAGTAGGATGGCATTAATTGCGTGGGGTGGGCCAGAAAGTGCTTGAAATGGAAACTCTTATAAAAGCATGTTAGAAACAGTCGATTTATTTACTTTTTTTAAGTGAATGAATATTGTGTATATTCTTCAAAGGATATTTAAAAAATAAATGAAGATCTGAAAAGTAATTAATGTAATTTGCTGTGCTTTTCAGCACCGATTTTTATTTTTTTCTTTATTTGTATAAAAATCGTTTTCAATTCTGGATTCTGAAGATTGTCATCATGATTAAAATCAGCTCTAATATTTCGACACTGATTTATGATGCTGTGAGTCGTTAAGTCGTGTTACGAGCTATAATCTATTTTAAAAATTTTGGGAGAGGGTTGTTCGTAAAATATTTTATCTCGAAATATTAATTCCAAAAAAAAAGCAGATGCTTCTGAGGTCTTCAACTTTTACGGAAAATAAGGATATAAATTAAAAGTTGAAATAACCTCAAATTTAAAATCCTGCCACTGTAGGATTACTATTTTGTGAAATTTGAATGGTGCAGAAGAATAGCAATTTAATGGAAATTTAATGTCTTACAATTTTTATATAAATAAATATATCTAAGGATAGGAAAGCTTTTCGTTTGAATACTTTATATATGCACAAATAATTTTTGAAATTTCGTTTAAATTGCCTACTAATGTTAACTACTCGTAGCCTATATGATGATTTTAATAAGTATTTATATTTACATTATGTTTTTATAATTTGAGTAAAATAAAGACGCAGAATAATGCGCTCTTAATTCGCATTAATCGTCATTGGTATAAAATAATTTAGTTCATTTATTTTGGAAATTTAGCTTGTGCTGGTGATTTGAAGTTTTTAGACAAAATTGAAATGTTTTTTTCATTTTCTTTCAACGGAAGTGGTAACCCGACTGATAAATATTTCATAATCGTGAATTTGATAAGCAAAAAATTGTATCCTTATCTTTATCAGAAATTTGTTAAAGTCTATTGAAAGGGTTGGGCACACATTAGTTCAATCAGAGCTTCAAATCAGTGAAAAGCCTACACCAAAATTACTTAAATCTAAAAATCCAAGCATTACTTCTTAGGTAGGTTAAATATATTACATTAATCTGCGTGCTGATTGGATGTTAGAAACGCTTTTTCGAAATAGAAATTCTTTCATATTTTTAGTACTAAAATAAATTAGAATAAATATGTATTGATGAGCTTTAAAAGTCAAAGTAGAATTCATTAACTTTGCTTATAGCAAAGTTAATAAAGGATTCATACTGATTTATCAATTGATGGCTAAATTTCAACTAACAAAAAAATTTACTTAAATAAGGGAATTGTTAACAAAATGGGGTAACGATGTTTTATTTAGAAAATGTATCACTCTTATGAGTATGTAGCAAGAAAAAAGTAAATAAAATCTAGCAATACTACATCATTCACTTTTATTAAAAATAGTAAAATATTTAAATATAAAATTTATATACACCTAATATAATTGGTATTATAAGATATTAATTAATTAAAATAAGAGCTATAAAATAATGATAATAAAGAAAGGAATTTAAATTTTCAATGATTGCTATATGTGTACAATATTTGTGATACCTCTGATATTGGTGAATTATAATTAACAATTACCTCTTTTAAGCTGGTGTAGACTTCCAAGGAAACAGCTGCTGACTTTATAGTTTGCCTATTTTTTAGTTCTAAATTATAATGCACTTGTTTTTGGTGTGTCTCTGGAAATTATCACTGTTAGGAAGATTTCTTGAGAGACTTAAGAACTACATATTATAGAATACTTATTTAATAAAACAAAAGCTTCATTTCTGTATTTATCTTTGAATTTTAATACTGAGTTTGGGTGTAGTTTTTTTTTTATAAAAACATGCCCTTATTTCCCATAACGCGTTTTTAAAATATTTGTTTGTATTCCTCTAAGGAAAAATTGTTTATTTTCCTTATTAAAAAAATAAAGCAATATCAATACTTAAATTATCCTCCTAATCTAAAAATATTGCTTTGTACAATTAACATTCAACCAAATTGTTTTTTATTTCATTATAATAAATAGAAGCAATTATTTTAACTCTTATGTTTAAATTAATTTTTTAATTAATTTAAGCATAAAATTAAGAGGACTTGTCTTAATTTTTAAATAATTTACTAAATAAAACTGTTGAGAAATTTTTGTTTAAGCTGAAAAATAATCTCAGGATTATAAATTGAAATTTCTTTAGAGAAAAAACTGTTTTCATTTGTGTATATGAACTTTTTTCTTAGTTCTTTTGTATCTTACGACAGACAATATGTTTACGATTCTACACACTCTAACCGAATACCAATGTAGCAAGATTTATTTAATACCAAATGGCTCACATTAATGAAAAAGGAATTTATGCTTTTATTTGGGAGAGGAAAGATCCCCTGCACCTTTAGATGTCAATGTTCGCGGGTTTTTATTTATTTTTTATTTTTAAATTCATTTCTTATTTAACGATGAACTTAAATCAGCAGATAATCGTCTGTTGCCTGAATGTGAATTTAATATCGTTTTCTGTAATGTTTTTCTCCCTTAGAATTTTTTTAGTAAAATCAATTCTGCAAATGGCGCTTTAAATTTAAAAGGTGGTGATTCGAACCGGTTGCAGAGCAGAGAGGTCCCGAGAGAATGACCCTGGTGTCATCCTGCGTGCATGTGTAGCCATTATCATGCACTACGGTCGAGTGGCTGAGAGGATTTTTTGAACTCTGAATCCATGACTCATCTTAGAAAGAGAAAAAAGAATCAGAAGAGAGAAAGGAAAAGAAATCGCTACTTGAAATTTTGTCTCAATTGTAGCCTGCAGCGCTTTAACATGTGAAGAGATACTTTCCTCTATAAATGAAAATAAGGGCTTTTTTCGTGAGCGGCCAGGATCATTTCGTATCAGGAAGGCATTTTTCTTTTGGAATTTACGATTTTCATATCGACGGAAAGAATGACAGCAGTTCACATTTGAACATGTATGCAGGAGCTTCTTGTTCTATGAGAAATCCATTTTCTTTTTGCAATATCTTGAACTGGTCTTTGGGTATTGTGAAAAAATTTTTTGCGGGCAATAGTCATTTTCCTGGTTCTTGTTGAAAAAAAATCAAGTATATTAAAATATTTCTAAAAAAAGAAAAATAACTAAATTGAATACGTGCTTTTGCTTCGAAAGAAATTAATTTCACAATTTACCATTGTTTTCACAAGAGCAATGAAATGCCCATTTATTTTGAAAAACCACTTTCTTTTGTCTTTAACAACTACGCTAAAAATCACTACAGCTTAATAAATATTCACCTTGCATTGAAGTAATAAACTTAAAATCTGCTGTGTGTATAGGAGTTGCTTTTTATTCGAG
Organism: Latrodectus geometricus; assembly: GCA_026290005.1. Lineage (NCBI taxonomy): Eukaryota > Metazoa > Arthropoda > Arachnida > Araneae > Theridiidae > Latrodectus > Latrodectus geometricus. Next base: position 283,868 of record JAPDSC010097191.1, on the reverse strand, counting down.
AATCTATTTACTAAATCGTCAAGGTACATGTTTCTTGAATAAATAAATTTTTGTTTGTGTTGTCAATTGTATATATAAATTCATTTATCTTGATTGCAACTCAAATAATGATAATGATTATGATTATCTTCCTTCCATAATTTATTGGGAATATTAAAAACACAAAAGTTAACTTTTGATACCATGATTCAGCGTGTGAAAAAAATTTCGTCTTCATGGAACAACGTGAAATACTTGCTGCAATTCTACAAATATATCTTGTGGATACTTGACAATGCGTTGTGGATTGCCGAATAACTTAAAATTGCTGTAAGGCAATTTAACGTCATCCGCGTAATTTCCTTCCGAAAGAACTTCTCAATGATAATGAACAGTATTCACGGACCACTAAGGATGTTACCAGGAAATCTTTCAAGCACTTATTCCGACAAAACTTACATGTAGGAGGAAAATATGCAATATCCTTCACCTGTTGTTCAACAGTAGTTGAGATCGAACTCGAGACCTTTCTCTCTTAAAAATGTTTTGTATATCTGTGGATACTTAAGAATTTTCCAGGTTTCAAAGAAATTTCTCATTATGGTTAATAATCAAGAGTAAATTTCATCCAGAAAACATTTTAAAAACACCTGTAACTTGCTTAGCTATCCATATTGAGAATGATTAACTTCTACTAATTCGTTACTAAAATGAGTGTGATTTACAATCACTTTTTGCACGTGTTGCCTAATATGACGGGACATAGGGTTTCAAATAAATTCCAAGCTTTAAAAACATCGATTTTCTTGGTGTAAATAGAACTTTGAACTACTGAACTTAAAACGATGATCAATCAGCTATTACCTCTGTCTTTACTTGATTCATTTTATAGCTAATCAGATAAAATTTTTCTCGTGTCCTCAACAGGTAACAAGCGCTATTTAAAGAATTAGAATTATTGCCTTAAAATCTGTTTCTTTATGTGTAAAATGAATTGCTCAGAAACAGAATTTTTTAATTTTTGAGAAGAATATTCATAGGTTTATCTCCTTGTCCTTTAACGAAAATATTTAATAAATTCATGAATTATTGCTGTAAATTAATTCTTAATTTTTTGCCTACTTCTTTTAGTTTTATAAAAATTTAAACTTCAAACAAAACGAATATTTAATTTTAAGATTATGATCACTTTATTTACATTTTCTTACAGCAATTTTAAGTAACTGTTTTTATCCTATTCACACACACACATTTCTGGCTTTTTTATTTTCAGTGTCTGAAGCCAATATTTTACAACTTTACTATTTTGAAGCATGCTCAAATTATGAAGTTAACAGTCTTGATCTGTCAATCATCTTTTTATATTAGATTCAATAGAAAGACATTGGACCCTACAGAACGTTTAACATGTATATGCCTTTCACCTTGGCCGACTTCGGCTGTTTCGTTTCGGTTCTGCTGTCTTCTCGACTGGAGAACGTCTCAGATATATCCATTAGGCTTTTACGATCAATATGATGAATGAAATGGTATTATTTTGTTTCTATTGGGAAAATATTTTATTGTACCCAAAAATGTTTCAAAAGATGTGAAATTTACATATAAATTTCATTAACAAATAAGTAATATAAAGACATTCGTTAAAGTATTTATTCAGAGCAAACGTAAGGAAATTATAAGTAAATTATTCTTTAAAAACTAATTATTATGCAATGAAATTAATTACAAAGGATTAATAAATATTGATGAAAAAAGTTAAGTTTTCTAGAAAAAAGTAAGTTTTTCCTGAAATAAATCAATCCCTTTTCGGCCAATTTAAATAGCTTTATAAGAAACTGACTCTTTGACTTTTTTATTCTTTGTTATTTCTCAACGAAGCTAACAATCCGATATTTGACCGTTAAAGCCAACTTCTTCCACCCCTCTGCCACAATTCAGATTGAAAAGATGTGCAATCGATTCTAGATGAAGCGATTAATCATATCAGAGTTCACCTGTTAAAATCCGATATGGTGTCAAAAAATTTAACAAGGGAAGAAAGAGGGTTAAAAGGAAAAAAAAAGTTTAGGGAAAAATGTAGTGAAATAAATTGGCACTTAGGAGTATGTGTATAACTATATAAAAAAAGAATAAAATCCTTTACAAATATTTCCCCACTTGCACTTTTTTTTCGTTTTTTTTTCTCACAATTTTTCTTCTGATTTCGGGCAGCTTCCGTGGTGCGATTTTCTTTTTTTCCTTCTCCTCGACTCCGAAAAAGTCACGTTTCTCTATTCCTGACAAAATGTTTTTTTTTTCTCTCCGTCTCCTTATTATTTTTTTTTCTCTCTCTCTCTGCAGACGCGAGTCGATTGATGTCCATTGAACTTTTCCGGGTTCCGATAAAAGCAATTTCCACAAAAATTTTGGTATAGAGTTAGGAAATATCCACGCCGAAAACAAAATAATATTGAGTTAGTAAGGGATGTATTATTTGTTGTTGAATTGTGTTGTTACCGTAGCCTGTTTCTGTACTGATATTTTCTTATATTCAGTTTGGACTGTAGAATTCCTTTATACATATATATATATATATATTTATTTATTTAAAAACTCTCTTGACAAGCGATAAATCAATATTTTGGCAGTTTACAGTTATTTTATTTGATTCACTTTGTTAGTATTGCATTCTGTTTCGATTTAATTTGTTTTGAAGTTAAAACTTGTATTCTTATGTTATGAAATATGTCTAACATATAATTTCTTGTAGATAATTTTATTATTAATGAAATAAATTTTTCTAAAAATATGTCCATATTTTTAAAGTCATGGTTGTGTTTTAGTATAGTTTAGTTAGTGACAAACACTTTTCTAAAAGCCACTTAGAGTTCTGAATACATAAATATCTAGTAATTTTAAATCATGGTCAATTAACAAGATACGTGATCAAGTACATGGCCCCACATTGACAACCTCATCTTTCAATTTCACATCTTATTAACGATCTTTAGAATTTACGAGATTGTTTACACGAGACTTATTAGCTTCATGGCATAGATATTGAATTCTTCTTTTTAGGATAAGAATGAGTACTCTTTTCTTACCAGTCCAACCACTATCATTATATTTGGTTTCTCAACCTATTACTCTAGGTTTGATTCTCAGATTAAAAAAATGAAAAACAATGGATGTTGTAATTATTTCAATCATGAATAAAATTCGATCCTCGAATTTATGAATTGTATGAAGCCGTGGTCAACAACCTGTTGTATGAAACTACAGCCGAAATAATGAACCGTATCAATTATTAACTCTGACAATTATTAAGTTAATGGATTTCATGTATTTTGTCTATAACCCATTTCTTTAAAATAAATAGTGTTAATGCCACACTTTTATTTTAGACATTTTTTATTGTAGCGAAGAATGCGTTGTATTTTCTGCGTATGCATTTTTTGTATTTAGATTATTGGCTTACGATGGTTGCAGAAACAAAAATAAATGTGAGGGGGAAAAAAAAAGAAAGAAATTCAAAATTAAGCTATTTCTAAATCGTTACAAACTTTTGTGAATAAAAGATAGTTGTCTTAGAAATCTAATTTAGAACAAACTAAATTTAAATCTGAAATATGCATTTTTATTTTGTCGATTATTTGAATTTAATGCGTATACAGTATAAATCGGAATGAATAAACATTTCGAAGTTTGGGGCTAAATATCCACTAACATAAATTAAGCAAAAAAAAATAATAATAATAATAAAATAATAATAATAAATAAAAATAAATAAATAAATAAATAAAATAAACTAATACAAACATCTCATAACTCGTTTTACTTGTTTACTTATTTTAATCTTGTTATGTTCTTGAAACCTTTTTCCTGCCATATAATCCTATATATTTTAAGAAACTTCATTCTAAGAACACTTGTTTTTATAAAACTTGTAACTCATTATGCAATAGGAAGGTGTATAATTATTCATTGCTAGATCCTTAATATGTAGCGCTTTAGAATACTGTCAGACGTTTCAAAATGATTTGATGCATGTAATAATTTATATTAATTATTATTAATACTAATGACAGTCAAAAAATCAATTTTATGGCTCCTAAAACATGCTTAATAGTATTTCATCACCTATAATCACTTATGTGCAATATATTTTGTCATTCTTTCTAATGTAGTATAGTAAATTCTATTATCTATAAACATATGTATTGTGGTTATTTGAACTCTATTTTGACTATGCTCGAAATGGAGATTGAGCTCTGATGAGCGTTAGCTTAGAGATGGGCCAACGTCTCTTCTTCATTATGATGTGGCAGCTTAAGGATGAGAGATCAAGCTCAGGTTTTGTTTTTTAACCATGGTTCGAAATTAGGAAGTTTTGTCTCAGGATGTATCTCAGACACTCACTAATTGTCTTTCATGTTTCTTTAGTGCAGTGGTTCGTAACTTTTCCCAGGTCGATAAACCTTATCAATCTTAAGATATATGTGTTTTCGCACATCCTTTTCATATAATATTACGATGTCAAATATAAGCTCAAATCAATTGTTAATTGGAATTTTAGATATAAAATAAATTTTTAATTAAAATGATTTAAAAACTATGAAAAAAAGTTCTAGTTTTCCAATGAAATCATTAAAAAATTTTGCTATAATATCCAGTTTATGTTTCAAAAGTATTTTTAACTAATGAAATTTTACTTAAAATTAATTATTTTCTTTTAATTAGTTTAACTTTTTCATGGAAGACAGAACAGTAATTTTCAATCGGCTCAAAATGCACTGAAGCATGAAAGTATGATAAAAAGAACTTTCTGTATATTATATAATATAACAGACATCTGTGATAACGCAAATGTGGTTCAAATCATTAAATTATAGATAAAGAAATGTAACTTACAATTTAACAAAAAATAAACTACTGGAGAAAATAGAACATAAAATTCTTTTACGTTTTCTTATGAATTTACCGTTTACACGGCGATTTCAGTCTTTAAGAATTTATACATTTTTAATTTTCATAGATTTGCAATTTTATTTTAATGGGTTTGATTATTCTCAATTTTCGAAAAATATGATCTTTTGCTTTTTATTTTAAAATATTCCTTGAATCCAGTTACACACCAATTTATAACCTACCCCCTCCCCTGTGTGTGTGTGTATGTATGTGTTTGCGGTTACATCCTCAGACATGCATGCATACATACAGTATACTATTTGACGAATAGACTCAATTTCAATTGTAAAATCGTCGAGGGAAAATTCCCTACTTTTACGTATATTTATCCTGTCAGTTTTCCTTCTCCTAATTTTTTATAAAGAATTCAATTTTTCTTTCACAGGTTTGAAAAGCCCTTTTCAAAACTTTGTCCCTGGACTCTAATGCATAACTAATGAATTTATGGATAGGGAAAGAAACATAATGTTCACTTTTCTAAACGGAGTTACACCTCTAGCGAAAATTTCTTTACACACTCACCCGACAGGTGCAACGCAGACGACTTTATCAAGTGACAAATACTACACAACCCTAGCTCCGAGCTGAAAGAAATATGGAAGCGCTTCGTGGAGGCGAAGGGGGAGAGACGGTGGATCTTTTCTCAGCAGGTTTTTCTTTCCACTCATTTCTTAGCCTTCTTTATGTGTTCCTCACTTTCGTCTGACATCCCTGTTTCAAGAGCTACTGGACTAGAAAGCGAGTAGGACCATAAATTTTCCCACGAATTATCGTCGGTAATTATTTTTTATACAAACATATTAAAACTGTGTGATAATATTTTAGTGGAATTAGGTCGAATGTAAAGTTCTTCCGAATCTCTGCTCAGCTAGTAAATCTTCATGAATTTTTTGGTTCCTTTATGGATTAATAAATATTGTAAGGTAACATTTGATTGAAATAGTAGCAACTGAGTAATACTTACTGATTATTTTGAATGGAAATGCAAGACTATGGTTTCATAAAGTATACTAGCAATATTTATCAAAATAAAATGATTATAAAATGCATATATGTATAGATGCAAAGATATCTGCAACGATGTTTGACTCAGAAACTCTTTATAGACACGAAACCAGTAGACCATGCAAGTATTTTTTTTTTGTTGAATAATTTTTCAATAAAGTATTACTGTCAAATTGAAATAAAATGTGACTTGCGTTATTTTCTTTGATAATATCTGAACACATTCAAGATGATTTAATGATATATGTGATATTCTAATTCTTATTGTATCTACGATGCAATTATGCTAGTATTCTACAATTTTGAGTTAAGTGTACAAAATCAATTGAATCAATATATATTTAATATTGTTTTGATTTCACCTAAAAACATTTGCATTTGCTATTTGTTTGTATGATCTTATTCTGAAATTTATTTTCAATAAGCTCTTTATATGAAGAAAATTTCGTTGTATAGAGTTTAAATACTTAAAACGGGCTTAAGTATGTATTACTCTATTTTTATTAGTGCTAAAACTAAAAACGGTGCATTAAAAATTCCGAAACATTTTATGATAGTTCGATTAAAAAAAGACGTAATAAATACTAGTTTTATTGAAATTATATTGTTTAATTTTATAATATAATAAGAGAACACACTAAGAAAGTGGAGATAATTGATTATTTAGAGAATTTGCAATATGAGTATAAAATATGCTTATTTTTTAATTGAAAAATAAATTTATATTCTTTTACTCTATTTTTTTTTATGTTTATTTGATACTAATGTAAAAAAAATTGGCTGTTTAAAAAAATAGGATCATCTTTTTTTATCATTTTTTAAAAAAACTTTGCTGATCATTTCTATTTACGATAATATTTTAGTCAATAGTAATAGGGCTTATTTTATCTCAGATTTTTTTTTTAACCTTGCTTTTAAATTCATTAAAATTTTTATCAATTTGTGGATAGTTTCCGAGTAACAGAACTGTTATGCTCCTAAAGAATATCCATTGTTAAATTTTATAATGTTTTTTAAAAAGCGAAAATTCTTACCGGATTTATTTAATGGTATGTTAATATAACATAATAATTAGATATAACACCAAGATTATCGAACCCAAACCGTACGTACACTCAAACATCAATTTTAACTCTGACAAAAATAGCTCAGTGATACAAGTTTTATTTCTGATTCTTAAATTTGTTTCAAAATGTTGAAATTATAGATACATGAACATGCATTAGAAAAATACTCCAAAAATGTTGCCAAGCAATTTTGCAATTTACTCAGATATTTGTAATATTATGTTTTTCCTTTTCGTTTCAAACACTAAGAGCATTTACTTTTGCATTAAGTTATTCAGAACAAACAACGTTAATTTAATCAGAAGATAAAAGCAATTCTAAGGAACGTATAATTTTAAAATTTCACACGTTGTTACGTGGGATATAATTAATCGTTACTTACTATATATGACGACAGATGAGGACGGGAAAGAAGAGAAAATGGTGCTATTTATAATTGAAAGGTGTGGCAACAATGAACGAAGCGAACGATTTAGATGAATACCAAACCTTTTGAAAAAAAGAATAATGCATTTTCGCCATAGCTAAAATTGATTAGGCTTGTTTCTATATAAAGGGCGGAAATAAAATTACCGGAGAAATTTACAGCAACGCCCAAAAAGTAAATAATACCGAATTTAATATTCAAATTTATAAATAATGAAAACGCTAAGCAACAGTTGTAAATCTTTAAAATTCATTGTATCGATTCTGCTGTAATTATTAGCTACTGCGAGAACAGCATATTAAAGTAAGTATTTTCCTGTTTTATATAAAACTTAATTCATCCATTTACTTGCATATTAATTACGTTATGAAGGACCAATATGTGTAATAAATAAGAAATAACATAAATATATTATTTAAAACACATAATTAATGAGAGAGAAAATATAAAATATTTAATGACACATAAAAACAAAAATTCAATAATTCTTGTCTTTAAGATTTCATAAGTTTATTAAATTATGAGAAATCGCATTTAGTGGGTTTAGACTGTTCATACATGTGTCGATTAACAATTATATAATATTTTTTTAATAAAATATTACTAAATTTAATAATATTATTAAATTTAATAATAATAAAAATAACTTATCAATACACATTTAAGTTTCTGTTATTTCATTTCTTCTTTTTAAAGCGGCGCAGTTTGTCCAATTTTGGACCTTGCGCCATAAAACCCAACCCAACAATAACAACAACAACAACTTCTTTTTAAAGCCCTTTATAAAGATTTACATACGAAAAATAAAATTACCTGAGTTTTTGTGATGAATACAAAACTAAACATTTTTGGTATTGTAACCAATAATTTATAGCAGAGATTTTAAAACTGTCTGAGATATTTTGTAAATTTCGGTGCCAAGGCTGTTTATTAATCAAGCCGAGGACAAATCAACAAAGCAGACTCCAGACACCGCTTAAAATTACAATCTTAAATAGACATGCAACAAAACATCTTAGTCAAATAGCGCTGACTTCAATGAAAGCTGCAACTTTTGCAACAATGCATCATCTTTCAGACAGGGAATGATTTGCAACCATTGGCAAGGATTATCAACACACAATTGAATTGCGCGAGTTAGGAGAAAATTGGTAGCTCAGTCTGGATGCAAAAAGCTGAGGATAATAAAATTACGACCTTTGAATGTGAAATTACGAAATTATACAAAAGATATGCAAATGTTGTGAGGACGCCAGGTAGAGTTCTTTATTCCGAAAGAGAATTATTTAGATGCGGTAGTCCCAGACGTTGGGACATCTCCCTTGAGAGTTTTATGACCCTTTCAAGAAGTTGTTCTCTTTGCTGTGCAATTTCATGGGCATGGTTTATGTGTCCAGTAGATACCCTACAGTTGATTTCTATCAGCCACAGATAAAATTGTCATAAAATTATCTACGGTCATTTTTATATGTTTTGGGATAAAAGTGGATTTTACGCTACCTAATCGCTACTTATCTAAGATTATTAGATATTGATAATGCATCTTAGTTCATTATTATTTCAGCGAAGTAGATATCACTCAATCCTTCATGGAAAATAATATAATTTATTTGGTAAAATTTATCCATTATTATAAATAGGATTTATTTTATTTTTTATTCATTTTCATGGTCAAATCATTCAATTTGATTTATGGGTTTTCATTATCATCAAGATAATTATTCAACGCGAGAAATTCTTATCTCTTTTAAACATCGTCTTTTTCTCTTTCTGAAATCAGATGTTGAAAGCTAAATAGAAAATGAAATACTTAATGATGATGCTGTTTTTTGCACCATTTTAAAAAACCCCTTTAAATGGAAAGAGAAATTCATAAATGATGTTTGCAGGTAAATTATTCCATGCATTCTTGTTATTATAGAAAATGAGTTACTCTTCTGTGTTGATTGTATGTAAAAAGTTCTACTTTTTAGGTTTCAGATAATATTTTGATTCATTTTTTAGTAATGCTATGTGTAATTAATAGATATGGGGCTTTTATTACTTTAAACTTATGTAAATTACTTCCTTTATTATTATCTGTAATCACAATATGTTTAAATATGAAATATATACAAATAGATGTTTAATCAAACGTTTTTTTGCTTATACTTAAATTGTGTATGATTTTTACCACAAATAATTCATTTATTTGCGATTCGAAGTCAATTTCCTAATAATGCCATCCTAATGATACTATGATGTACTTCAACGATGGCATTTTTAAATATATCTAATCTTGGAGAATTTGACAATTGCATTAAATATATTGTTTTTCATGCAAATCTTATTTATATAAGAATATTGAAGTCATTTTTGTTTAACCATAGGATTCTCAATACTCTACACAATTTATATTAATCCTGAAAATATATTTAATCTTTTATAATTTTTATTTGTGTATATTTATAGGATATTACAATATAAACTCATGTATCTTTGAATTTTATACCAGAAAAATATCTTTATATTTCCAGTAAACTAGAATTCACTTTTTTATCATTTTTATCGTAATGAAAGTTACATATCCTTTATACATTAGCTTTGACGGCCAAAAAAAAATATATATATTTCTTACATTTCCTGTTAAAAAATAAATTTATATTGTATTCTTATTTATCATAATGAAAGGTAAGTATCCTTTATACATTATTATGAACGTGCGATAAGTGATTTCAGCAAATCTTTGTATTCCATTTCGCTTAATGCAACATTGGTCGATGACACGCATATGATACTGTAATTTACTTGATATCGTTTATATTAAACACCGAGGCGCAATTTAGAAATTATAGCCTACGCATTGCGATTCACACAATGGAAAAAATATTCATGTCTGTAAGGTTAGTGGCACCTCGGATAAGCAATTCCCAAATATACTTGAGTCGTAATGGGGATCTATTTTCAGCAAGGGAGACACCAATCGCTGTGATTTGACCAACGTGTTTTGTATACTAATGCAAAAGAAAATAATCTTGTCCCTGTCCCGAGCTTATCCTCGAGGACAATGGAAACCCAGGGGGAACAACAATTGAATTCCAAGTGTCGGATTCAGATATCTCGACTGTATTGCTGATTCATTTCTGTATGGGCTCATTTCCGGATGGATTGACTTCACAAATTGCGTCAAGGATCGCCTTTGGAAGCGTGGGAAACGAGAGATAATGCCAAAAAAAGAAAATGAAATGTTGGGTGAAAGTGAAAACGGATGCGAAGTTAGTGCCAGTGATTTCATAACTTAAAGAATAATATCTAATGATATAAAAAAAAGAAATATTAGGTTGGGGAAAAAGAAATCCATTATTTTTAGGTGAACTTTTTGTAACTTCTTTCAGATTCGCTTTGTAAAAAGGTTTAAAACAGTTTTCATGCAGATTTTTAGGTCTTGTGCGAAGCTACGACTGCTGACATGCTGTCAAGCTTGATAATTTTTGATATTTTATAGACATTCTCGACGATGTTGTATCCATGCGAGGTGCATCTTTAGCATCCAAATACCTAAACGGAATCGACGAAACCAAAATTGTGCGTACTGGTTGTTACAGTCATATATAGGACGATAAACACCTTTCACAATTTTAGCCACCTGGTTAGCATTTTTGCCATTATAAAAGAAGAACTAAAATGTATCGAATTTTCTGTTTGCTGTCATCTATTTTTAAAACCTTGTACTCATAACTGAATTAATCAAACAAAAAACCGCAAGAGAATATTTTAAATGTCACCTTTCCATCATTGGTCAAATGTCACCTTTCCAATGAGCATAAATTTGAAATTGTTTGATAGATACCTCACGAGATAGCGATCACTACAGACGTCTACCGAAAAAATAATGGATAACTTTTTCCCCAAACTAATATAATATTAGTTTTCGACTGCTTATTAAATAGGCGATCATTTAAATTTGTAAAAATATTTTTGATGGTTTAGAAAGATTGAGATTGATGCTGAGAATTGTTTCAAATTCAATCTTGATAACATGGGCAGGATGTATGGAGATTTTGAATTCAGCCCTTTTGGTTCATGATGTTGCATTTTTCCATACATAAAGTCTCACATTTTTCGAAAATTCTTCAATTTTTGAAAAAAATTCAAACTAAAGGTTTAAATGTCTCAAACATTCTTTAGCATAATAGTTTTTGATGCAAACTAAATTTTGCAATTTAGTTTAATGTCTGAATCTCGAATTAAGATTAAATTTCCCCTTATCTTATATAATTTATTTCAATGATTTGATTACTCGATATAATTTGAAAAAAAAAACCGTGCTTTTTAATATGTTAAAATTTATAACTTGTTATCCGACATAATCTCCCTTCTCAGTATTAAGAACTAAGAAAAGTACTATATATATTGGGTCTTAATAAAAACACTAATATTTTATTTTTAAATTATTCTAAATTACAACATCAAACATTTTCAATTCTATTGGGCTTATCAACTCCATTTCACAATAACCGGTTTGTTATTTTTCTTTCTAAAGAATTACATTCCTTAACATGGATATTTTTATATTTATCGAGACTTGTATTTTGATATATTTTATACTTCTTTTGTTAAAATGACCATTTTAACAAATGGAATATAAATCTCAAACACGTGAATTTGAGTGGATATTGAATTGAATTCCGATTTCGATTTTATTTTGAGAGTTAACAGATATAAACGATAAAATCAGGGTTGGACATTTTAATTTTATTTACAGAAAACGCGTTTTTAATTTTCTTCTGATTATGAAAACTTTTTGTATTTTGAGCATTTATGTATTTGTATGTAAATTTTAAATAATAATTTGAGGTGTAATTTTTTTAGATGGGAAGAACTTGCTTTATTTTTTGGTAAACTTAGAGAGTAATTTACGGTACGGTAAAAATAGAAAAAAATAAATAATTGTCTTTTTGTCATTATTTTGTGGAACTTTTTGGAAACTATCAATACAGGGATATGCTCAAAAAGTTCACTCTCAATGTCTGGTAATCGTATGTTATGGTCAAGGAATTAGATCAGCATTTTAAATAGAGCTTTTTTTTTAACTATTACAACACTCTGGAGGTCGGCACAGTAATCTGATTAAAACGTCGTTTACACTATCAGAAGGTAATGAATTCAAATCCTGATTTAAATGAAGATTCGCCATGTTTACTAAAAGTGGCTGGGGCACATTCAATAGGTCGTGGTCGCATTGTCCTCCAAGTGAAATTAAACTTCAAGAATTGATTGGACATTTGGGATGTCATCTTCGAAATAAATGGCAGAGCCCAACTGTGGCCTATGTAAAAGTATATATGTCAGTGTACGGTCACTCTATATTGACGGAATGGTTTATTAACTTGCTGTATAACAAGTTGATTGGACCAAGCAAATCTGGTATTTTTAACCTTAAAAGCAACATTTTACTTTAAAACAATTATAAAAAATTTTCGAAGCCAAAATTAACTATAAACTAATTTATCGAAACATTGTGTTATGTAAACAAATTTTTTAATATTTTCATCTATAACGTAATGCTTTATGGAATAATGGAGTAAAGCTTTAAATTGATATGAAACTCTAATTAACATACGTATGGAATACTAATTAGCCATTATTTTTCAGTTTGTCCTAAGTTTGATTCTGAGAATTTCTTTAAATAATTTTATTCAGTGCGTTTGAGCAAAAAGTTTTATTCTTTTTGTACCTATTTAATTGATATGATTTTAATTGCATGTTTTTTAAAGTATATATTTCAATTGTTTGTTGCTAGCTAGCAGATCGTAATTATTAATTTATTATTTCTTACTTTAGAAAATGAATATTCAGAGCTTATGAGAGTTAATTAGTACTCAGAAGTTCTGGTCTTATTTAAAAGGCATTTGTACAAACGTAAAAATTACGGTCATTAAGGAATATTTAATGAAATTTCATGGAACATTTACCCCTGCGGTTCAATGCTCAATTCGCAGTTTTCGGTAATAGTTTTTTTCCCACCTGGCATGTATTTTTTTCTTTCGTAATTTCTTCCATTAGGATCTAATTTGGAAAAAAATTCACGAAGGTATCGACAATTTCAAATGCAGCGAGGAAAAAATTCCCGTTGCTAATGATCTTAATTTCGATGATTTTACTTATTGACGGAAAGGTAGAACTTTTTCGTCTCATTTAGAAAACTTGAAAAAAAATTACACAAAGAGAAAAAAAAATTGATGCCATTTTTAATATATAATTACAGAAATTATTTGAATAGCAATTTTATTGAGATCATTAAGATTTCTTTTACAAAAATGCACCAGAAGGAATGCAGTTATTACAGAAATCATTATAATCCCCTGTAAAACTATAGTAATTTGAAAGGAATTAAAATATACCACGTCGCTAAAAATATGTATCTCTATCAAATTTACTATTTATTAAAAATATTATGGTATGTGATTATATATATTTTATGTCAGTTAAGTATTTCAATTAAAAATATTTTTGAAATTTATTTAGGAAGAACAGTAAAAATCTAATGACTGGGTATGTGATTTGTACGAAAAAGAGAAAAATGTGAGCTAAAATAAACCCCCCGACAGCCATCCCTCCTCCGCAAAATGAATAATTTATTTTGAAGTAATAATAGAAGATAAGCATTGATTAGATTTTTCTTTCGAAAAATAATTATATATATATACACTACAGGCCCAGCAAATTGCAACAACAAGAAAGACAAGAAATATCACAACAAAATTGATTTAATAGATATTATGTTAATCAAGTATCAAATGATTAAATTTATAGACTTCTGTACAGTGTGGTTCCTCCCAAAATCAATTGCCAGATTAGCCTCCATTGGTGGAGATTACCGCTGCCAAACACTTCGGCATTGATTCAAATAGACTTTGGGTGTATTCTTGAGGTACAGCAGACCAAGTAGCTTTCACACGTTGTTAAAATTGATCTGTTGTGTTTTCTGGGGATATATTCTGGGTCAACCGTTGAGCAAACATGGACCACATGTTTATTATCGGTGAAGATCCAGAGAGCGAGCCAGCCAGGCAAGCAATTCTATTGACGAAAAACCATGGGACAATGCCTGCCACGTGTGGTCGCGCATTATCCTGTTGAAATAAGGCTGTAGGCAAGCCGTGAAGTGAAGGAAGGACAACTGGCTCTAAAACTTCGGAGGTGAAATGATGTTTTTTTAAATACCGACTATGCTTACTAGAGGAATGCGAAGTTAATATCTAATATTACCCTATACCACACTGGTTCAACACCCGAGCAGGACCAGTGTGGAAGTGCATAACGCAGTTATTTTGCAACCTCTATCCACAGTGTCTCCAAACTCGAATGCGACCATCGTAGTGTTGCAGACTCGTCAGTAAAAACAATTTCATTCCATTCTTCCATCCACATTCTTCTTTCATCGCATTTTTGGCGGTGGAGACCTCTATACAGACGTTAAAATACATTCCTTCATTTGTATTAACATATTTTGTTCTTCATTTTAATAAAACTATCCTCTTTTTCACTTTTTTTTATGAAAATATAATCTCTTGCTCATGTTTATTCATTTTTGTGTAAAAAGGAAGAGACTTTGAAATCAGAAATGCATATGTCTTATATAGCGCTTTGAAGTGACGCCACAGGTGCGCGTGATGTGCGTCTGCACTGAAATTCTAATCATTTACATATTTCACGCAGGCTGTAAATTTCATGTTATTGACATGAAAATATGTATTTCTTTATAATTTCCTATTTTAGGTTTAGAATAATATCTTTTTAATTATTTTATAATAATATTATACATCACTTTTTGTTTTTAAAATGATTTCTAATTAAATTTTCGAATTCAGTGAGTGTAATTTGAGCGGTGAAATGTAAATGTAATCTTTAAGAATCAAATACGTTACTCCTTCAAAATTATAAAAATAATTAAATAATTTCAAAAATGAAATAATTCATGATAATGCAATTTTTGTATTGTAAAACAGAAATATTAACTTATATTTGAAGTTCAATCAATAAATTTTATTAAAAATGTATTAAGAATGATTAAAAATAAAAATTTTTTAACATTATTTAATTTGAGCTATTTGAAAAATAAATAGCTTTTTAAAAAGATCAAGAAATTTTATTTTTAAATTAAAAATTTTCCTTTATTACAATACTAATTTTAAGGTAGACAAAAATTGTTTATAGATAAAATTTCCTTATTTTCATTATCGAAATTTACTTTCAATTTTCAAATTTCTTGAAGAATGAGATTATTTTGTTTTTTACTTATCACTTGTTGTTTGAATTTTCTTGAACTCAGACGAAATACGCAGAAGTCCAGAGTCATTCTGAGAAGAAACCAAGGAAAAGAAAAACCATTTCATGTTCCTCAAATCCCACGAAAACGCATGAAAAATGCCAAAGTCTGCTGTACAATGACGACGCATTAATGTCGAATAAAACTGTTATTTCCTGCAGACAGGAAGTACACACTGACATCGGAAACAACTTTAGGAGAAAACGATTTCGGATTTAGGTGCATTTTTCCCCGGATAGCAAGAATTTCCGGAAACCTTGTGCCAAACTCCTCTCGCGCAATCGGAATTTTATAACCTTTATTGTTTCCTTGGCAACGATTTCCTATATATTACATTTTTCTCTTCTCCTTTCTTCATTTTGTATTTTCTATCGCCCTGTAACTTCCGATCTCCGGAAAAGTGAATAGTATTAAATAGCCCGAAATTAGACGATAGAATTCGTTCCACGGCGAGAATTTCAAACTTGCTGCTTACAGTTGAAGGCAACAATTGAGAAATCGTTCAGTAATTATCTTTCGGTTTCAAGAAGTTCTGATTATGTATTTTTCTAAATGATGAAGATAATTTATTTAAATCGTTAAATAATTTTATTCGATTTTCGATGTGTTGATTCTTATTATGCATTTCATAACATATATTGAAAACAAATAATTTATTCATAACTAGAAAATGAGGATATTCAATTGAAAAATCTATTTAGATTCTGGAAATAAGTTTTCATTATTTGTGAGAATTGTAATTATGGTTGACTTGAATTTTTCTGAATAAATTAAACTGTTACACTTTCCATTTTAAATTGCTTATGATGTAATTAAAATTCCAAATTTAATAAGATTAAATTTTAAATTGGAAAGCCATTTACTGAATTCATAAAAAAGAGCTTACTTAAAATATTAAATATAAGATTTTATTTTTAATTGAACATTATTGCTTGGTGAAACATTTTTGTGATACTACGAGCAAGCAAGAATAATGCTAACTTTTCTGAGCATGATTCTGGCTTTGATGGGGTTAGAGTTATAGACTATCGATATTTCAGAATATAGTATTGCTGTTTGTGTCGATAGAAATCTCATGGTTAGCCAGCAGAATCTTCAATGAATAAAATCGTTATGATCATAGAGAATATCATTCTGGTTCTCCAGCATAAATAGATCGACAACGTTTGCAATACCATGAACTGTCACTTTGGTGATCATAGCTTCAACTACCTTTGACAAAGACTGTCTTCAAGGGTGTGGTCAAATATGATTCTGGGAGCTGAAATGGTGAGACGACGCTGTGTTTTCAGAAGAATTGTATTAAGCATTATGATAATCATTTACAGTTTGGTGACATTATGGGAAACGCACATTGCTAACATGCGTTTGACATCATCCCCATCACCAATGATAGTGTGGAATGCTATTGAATGCATATATTGATGACTTAATGGGAACTTTTGTTCAACTTTGATATGTTTACATAGTTTACACACTTTGCAAACATTGATATGTTTGGCAAAAAGGACCGTTTAGTTTCTGCCGTATTGAGGCCCTGGTTGTATTCTTTATTCAAGGCATGCAGAATTCTACATTTCACCAGAATAATATATCGTTGTTTGTTCTCGGATTTACAGAAACTTTCCCACCAAAATGTTCGGCTGACGCCCTGACCATCACATCGTCCATATTTCTTGCCAGTAGAAAACAACTGATTGAATGCTTCTGAGTGATTGGTTTGTTACACCATACGTTAGTTATTCTTCGTTATTAGTATAATATATTTATCCATTATATATCATTTTGTGACTTTCAGTTCATACTGGTGGTCAATCACATATTCATTAGAAAAGTTTCCATATTTTTCTAATTTTAATATTCTTTATTTCTTAATCATTAAAATGTATATACTACATAAAAATAGTTTTTAGATACAAATTTTTTGCAACCAAAAGAATACAAAATTAAAATCAATAAATTTGACTTTTACGTATATTACACGAATTTATTAAATATTGCTGCATTCTATTAATTTGCAAATTGTGTCAGTTGAATAGAAAAGAGAGCAAAATTCAATTACGGACGTGACATGAATGAAATTTTACTACGTGTGTGGTGCCCTCTGTTATCAAGCAAGAGAAGCATCGACTTTCATCACATCATTACTACGTAAATTACCCCTCCTGCTAATGTCCGCTCTTGAAAATTTCAATGTTGCGGAGTTTTCTCTCGTGATAGTCTCAGTCGTAATGATTGAAGCCGTTTCTCGCTTCATAAAAATTCCCGAGACTTCCGAAGCAAAAGAGTACTGTCCATTAAAGGGCCACTGACCCTGTTTTTTCCTATTTAAATTTTTATTTTCTTGTGAGCTTGAAGGCGATAAAGATCACTGATGCGGGTTCCTGATGTCAGAGAAGACCTTTCAAATGCCACTTCCCAATACTCACACACTCGGCAAAAAATGTTATTCGACTGTGTGGTGGGGTTGACCGGAAAATGATTTACACGCACGTGCGCTCGGTCAGTGACAGTTAAATCAACTCATCTCCCTCTTCTTATTGAAATTTCCAATTTGTCGGAAGCGTACTTTGTTCATGTCCTTGGATTACATTTGGAGGGAGTGGGAATAGTTTCTGGAAGCACGTTATCTAATATTACGCCATCTGCCAATTTTTTTCTTTTTGTATTCAAATTCATCCCACGTTTAATGGGAGCCTTTATCAGCTGATGGAAATTCACTATTAATTACTTTGCGATGCATGTAATTAGCATTTTAAAGAAATATTCATCTTTCTAATTATTTAGATAAAATTATAAATCATTTAACAATTACACATCTATTTTAATAAAAGTTAGAATTTCATTAAGTAGTTATACATTATTTAATAAAATTAATTTTCCATTAAAATTAGAAATTAGCTTTAGTTACTTTATTATCAGCTTTTGTGTTTTC
>JAPDSC010097191.1:241597-251711 GCA_026290005.1 Latrodectus geometricus | reverse complement strand
AATTAAATTTTTTCTCATTAGTTTCTGATTTAAATTCTCAGTTATTTTCTTTAAGTCATATATGAAATAGTGATATAGAAATTACGATATTTTTTTCTTCTTAAGTTATTTATATCAATTATCTAAATATTACTATAGCTCTTTCTTTCTTTTCTAGTTCGAATTTTATTTCTGTAGTGTGATTTATTCATTTTCAAGTTCTTTCCTTTCTTTTTTATAAACTGTTATTTAAATAAGAATTTTTATCACGAGAAAG
This sequence comes from Latrodectus geometricus, assembly GCA_026290005.1. Classification (NCBI taxonomy): domain Eukaryota; kingdom Metazoa; phylum Arthropoda; class Arachnida; order Araneae; family Theridiidae; genus Latrodectus; species Latrodectus geometricus. Next base: position 251,455 of record JAPDSC010097191.1, on the reverse strand, counting down.
GGATCATTAACAAATAACTTTTAACTATTATTTCCTTTAAATCAAAATATTTTTATATTGCTTTTGATAGAATTTTCTAGAAAATCTTTCACTTCTCAAATCTGCCTCCTTACATTTTATATGCAAGGAATTTTTTTTTATGTATTAATTTCTCAAGTCTGAAAATGAAAAATAAAAAGTCTCTTCACTTGCCTAAATTGTAGTACCTAATTCGTATATATTCATACCTGTTAAAATATTTTCGTAAGTAATAGAATAAATAACTGACTATATAAAAGAAGAATGATATATTAAAAAATTATATATTAACATTATAGTATAAACATAATATTGATTATCGCTATATTAGTTTTATGAACTTTCGATTCATATTCTTGAATCTGTTCCTATCTCTCAAAGTGGGATACCAATTTAACTGTTTTCATTTCAATTGATGTTGAACATTATAGCTGTTATATATCACGATTGCCGTTGTCATAGTTTTATTTTCAACTAGTCACATAAGGGGTATACGTCCAACAAATTCATGTCATGCATTCAATTTTGTCGTATATAGCTAATTAGTTATAAACTCCTCTAAGTCAATTTCCAATATAATAATAACTGCTGTCACAAAAGGTTTAATTAGAGAATGTCAATATTACATGAAGAATGCCAACTAATATTAAATATGTTGATGAAAGACCGAGTATTTGCTGATATTATTATACTTTCGAACTGTTGTCGGTTTAGTAGGTATTCTTTTGCCGCCTTAAGAATTAATTATAATTGACAAATATTTCGTACACCATTGCTAAGTGAATACTGATAGTGAATAATTTCACAATAATATTATCAGCAAAATTTCATATATAGTAAAAGCCAAAAAGTTGATTTGATTCAAATTTAAATTTTCAATGAGGATTTTAATAATTACTTTTCTATTGGGCTCCATGTTGACATAATTTAGTTTAGATTATCGTGATTTTTTAATTTATTAAATGTAGTAATTTTTTATTGTACTTTATTTGATCACTTTTTAATTCATTATGTTTTGACGCTTTGTATCTTGCAGGAATGCGCCAAGTGGTTGAGGTTGATCTTCCCAAGTCTAGCCCTAAGGATAATAGAAGCAGAACTGGTGACAATTTGTGCGATTCCAAGTTCCGTCATATCTCTGATAGAAGGAAAATTACTCCGCCATCCCCACAAAGACGATCCAATCGTGAAACACATATTCCTGGCAAGGAGAAACAAGAGATGCGAAAGTGCACCGATGGAGGACCCAAAACACGGAAGGATTGTCCCTCAAACTTGGAACAAAATACTTGCAAGATGAAGCTCCTGGCTACAGAACTCCATGATAGTCCTAAATTGGTTGGTAAGGTCGACCATAAGGCAGTTTCCTGTAGTAAAAATCTGATTTCGGGGAAACAGAACAAGGACACCTCACCTCTGGTCAATTCTGCGAAACGGAAGTTGATAGTTGCAGATTCAAAAACCACTGTGGATAATTGTGGTGAGTACTCGAATGCCAATCAGAGTGAAGATTTCGATTGTCCGTGCTGTGATCGAGCTTCCAATGCCATGGATGAAAATGGCGATTCAATGGACATGGAAATAAAAATGTTCACCAGCTGTGATGTTATTTCACCCAACCAATCATTGATGCATAGCTCTGCTGAAATTTCTACAGATCATTGTGATAAAGTAAGTTCTAAAATAAATGATATATTTCTTAAGTAAGAACAGCTTATGTGTAGAATTAAGTTACTCGTAAGTTTCTTTTGTATTTTTGCAATTTAATTATAATTCCTGTAATGTCCAACTCATTTTTTTGCTATATTATAGTGAAATTGGTTTTTAGAATTTATTTATTAATAAGCTTCTAATTAATTATTTATTTTTAATTAATTAAAAATATATATAACATTAATTAATAAAAATAAGTATTATATTTTTCATTCTACATGTTACATGTAGTAATACATCTTTGGCTTCTGTTTCTCACAGCTTTAATTTGACGCATTTGGATTTTATACGTAAGCTGTTCCATCAATTATTCGAATTTTTTGTATAAAAAAATTGCTTAGATTTTTTTTTTACTTTCTTGCCTAAAATTATGTCACAAAATAATATTCTGAGTTTTAATCTACATTAAGTAACGATAAAATGTAACTTATTCGTGTGAGAGTTCATGATTCATATTCACCTAGTTTTGACATCATGGAATTTCCCACGATCGATACAAAATAACCGATGAGTGAATAGAAATTTTACTTTTGGTTACAGCGGTTTTTCATGCAATATAACAGTTCTTATCCAACATATCTAGTGGCAATATACCTGCAAAATAATGTTATTGCTATTATCGGTAATCGAAGCCCATTGCAAATACTAATTATCTGTACACATTGCTGTTAGTTGCATATTTTTTCTTAAAGGAACATAAATTATTGGAAATTTTGTCCTTTTCTCTCTTGGAATGCTCTTAAATTTATATCGCAATCATTGTACATTTTTTAATGACTTAACAAAACCTATAATTGTGTTTTTGATTAATTTGTGTTATTATTTTTTCTTCAATGGGAAGAGTAAATAAAATACATTTGAAAGATTTTCTAAAATTTATTATTTTTCTCTAGTAATTTTAAAATGTTGCTTAAGTTTTACATAAGTACACAAACAGAATGGTGAAATCAAAAGATGTCCTACGTTCTAATGAGTGAGTTGAAAAGAGGCCTATACATTCAACGAAAAAAATTAAAAATATATTGATTTTTAAAATTTTTTATTGATATTATATTATTTTGTTTTGTTTTATTTTCTATACCTATATTCTCTATTTTTATATTTTAAGCAAACTTTACTATGTTATTGCGCAAAAATTATCAATAATAGTATTCATTTTCATTTTCTCAGTTAAATTTATTATAAAATGTAAATTCTACAGTTGTTAGTAAAACTGGAAAACCGTAGAACAAGAGAGTACTACTGTAGAACAAGGTGTAAAACTGTACACCAGATGTACAGTTTTAAATTTACTGTACATCTGGTGAAATAATAAATGTTATTAATAATTCATTTTTTTATTAATTACCTTTAATATGTATACTTTTATTATGCTTATAGTTTACTTTTTCTTATTTTTTTCAATGCATTTGAAGCAATAGCTTGTGAAGCAATAGCAATTCCTGTGATCGAACATAAATGTTTTCAACCTAATTATCAGAAGATTTGATTAAAATGTCTAGAAAAAAACATTTTATTTATTAACTATCCATATGAATGTGCAAAGAAAGTTTAATTAAAAATGTTTTTGAGAAATAAGAAGCTATAACTTCCAAATGATATTTTAGACTTTCATTTCATTTAATAATATAATTCAGACTTTAAACGATAATACTTGTGTAATATCTCAGTAATATCTTTCGTTGAAATTTAACTTTTTTGGAAGCTGATTTTATTTTATTTTAAAGTATTGTTCACTGCTTAACTTTCCCCATAATTTGGCAATCTAAAAGTAAAAAGTTTCCTAATTAAGAAATATTACAAAGATAAAGGTAGAAAATGGGAACATTAAGCAGGCGAGGTGGCATCTGAATGGTTAGCCCTCAGGCCTTCGGCTTAACACTTCGAATTTCACTACAAGCTTAGTTCGAAATCCACTTTAAATTGTAGTCTCCTGTCTAATTAGCCATCTTGCGGAAAATATTAGCATGGAGTGACAAATCAACCAATCAGAATCCTAAATAAAAAATATGAAGATAAAAATTTGCATATATGCTTATAAATGTTTGCAGTATATCATATTTCTTATACGATATACTCGTTATTCGTTTATATCGTAAGATGTTTAGCAGTTATAACGTATTTCTTTTTTCTTTATGCAGAAATTGCGAGTGTGATGTAACTTAAATAACAAAATAATAAACTTCTACGAACTCAAATGTTTTTCATACTTCTATCTTCTTATCCGGTGAAGATTAGTTATGTTATTTCAACCAGCCTTTTATTTTTATTCTTTTTTTATAAAAATATGCTTTACTTGACCGTGAAAAAGCAAGCGATAATAAATGATCTATCTGAAAAGCGAGCGATAATAAATTTTTGATCGATGGTAATTTATGTTTTATCGAAAAAAAGAGCTCAATCATTGGGGTGTACGATGAATGAATTCGCGCTGACATTAATTTGCATCACTCGCACTTCAACGCTAATACGGTTCAAGTACACAAGGTCGACGGCACACGTTTTCCACTTTGTTTTCTTATCGATACATTTTCATTTCTTTGTTCACTCCTTTTTCATGACATCCTCACTTTTCACTCTAAGTAGTCACGTCATTACCTCCTGCAGAGGGCCAAGGTTTCTCAAGGTCATTGGAAATTCATTATTTATTTTATTAATGTACTTAGAATTTGGTTTATCCTACTCATGTATGGTTAAGTTACTGCTATCATAATTTTGTTCAGGTAACATTGTAAAATAACAAAGAAAAAATGTATTCTATAACAGTTTGCTATTGAAGGAAGATTATCAAACTTATTGCCACATTAATTGGGAAAACAAAATGATTATCATTAATCCATAGTATTGTTTCTTTTAAAATTAGTTTAAAAATAAATCTAGTGTGCAATTTTTTTTCATACCTTTAAAGTTCATTTTATGAATTATAGTGCTTTTTTTTCTTTAATATCTTGAGATATAAAAAAGAAAATTTCTTAGTAAATGTATGACAGTAATTCACTTAAATATTATTCCCACATAAAATCAAATGGCAGTTACAACTTATTATTTTATTTTTCTGTTTCTTGATTTTATTATTTAAATGCATCTTCTGAAACTATTTAAATGCAGTATTGATTATTGCATCTTGCGAGGCACTTTATATAAAAAAGTACTGAAATAATTATTCTGTTGAAATTCACATAGCTGCTTTGATAGTGATTTATTTTAAATTTGCTGTATGAAACATAAATAGGAATTCGGTAGTTAATCAATAATATTAGGTTTTTTTCACCTACTTAAAATTGGAGTTATTAATTAATGTGTTTTACTTAGACTTTTAAGCATTTTTTCTCATCCTTAATGTTTCAAAAGAAACTGCTTATAAATCTTTTATATAGACGTAGGTGTGTATGTTCCGGCATTCTTTCCTGTACTGAGTCCAGAGTTGGTCTCAACCACTTAAGTGGAAGTCTTCGTAATATAGAAACAGAGACTATACAGAAGATGTCTTAATATTTGACATACCCTCCCCAGAAATATCATTTCACTTAGAGGGCTTTATGATTACGATTAATTTAATGTCCCCCATCTATTATTAGTGAAGTGGACAGTTCTTCGGTTTAACCAAGATTCGAGCTGACAGTCTTCCTATAATATGCAATCAGGCCACCCCGATCCAATGAGAATGTAAATCATAATAATTCACTGTAGCAATGAAATTACAAAGTAATTGGGTTATTATAAAGTAATATTACAAATGTAATGTCCAAGTTTCGATTTAAAATTTTTGAAGTTTTAAATGATTGAAAAATTATGGAACTCTTTGTATACATTTTTTTTATCAATGACGATCATCGATTTATTCATCTTGAATATATCGCAATATGATATTTTGAAAGTTCTCAAGAAAATTTGTCTTATTAAGCTCGTGCGCTAATACATCACTCTTAGATTCATAAAATAAATACATCAACATTTAATATTTCTGTTTGAAAATTGAATTTACTGCTTTGTGATTTATTATCTTGCAGATGTTCAAAAAAGTTTAATTTGCTCAAAATTCTAAAAAATAATCTTTTTTAAGAATAAAAAGAAACATTTATAGATAAGTAAAAATACTGATTTATCAACATATCAGATATTTTTTTAATCTTTTTTTAAAGTAATTCATCTATGAAATACTTTTATTATATAGGAATGAATAAAAAATAATTGTGCAGAATATGCATTCCCATTGAAAATTTTTGATCTTCCATTACGTTAATTGAATAAACTTGAGAAGGGAAATTAATGTGAATCTGAGTAATTTACGATATCCTATTATATAAAAAAAGATACGTTCGATATGGATTTATTGCAGCGCTTATGACCAATCAAACGTGCATCTTTTTCCATAACAGCAAAGAAGTTATATCGCATAAAACTCCATTTTAAGTTCTGAAAGGCATCCATTTCCACGGATTTACAACCTGGTGGAGGCGGTTATGAGAGAGCTTCGGTGAAAGGCATTACCATATTCGAGCTCTCCAATAAATATACGCATTCTGAGATGCTTTCAGGAATAACTCACTGTTCTGAAATGAGTGGTAGGGCTTTTATTACTGCCCCTCAAACGAGCATGCGAAGCCTCTGTAGAGGATATTCAGTCGGTAGTGCATGAAGTTCTCGCACGATGCAGGATTTAGGGCAAAGGCAAAATGCTAGGGTTACCCTCAGTCGGCAGCCTGTTTGTTATTTACCTCACGAACATGGACTTAATACTCGTATTTACATGTGTCGAATTGTGCTGGAAACCAATATTGTCTCAGTCCATATTCTCATCTTTGATGCTATTCGAATTGATTCTGAGTTTGAATGATTGACTCTCATATTTAGTTCTGTTTCGAGAAACATTTTGATACCTTCTTTATTTTAATTCAGATTTTGTATTTTGCCTAACTTTGGCGACACAATTCTTGCAGTATTTTCTGGAAAAGTTTCAAATATCATTGTAAATGTTTGAAATTAATTAATTAATCTTTTTCAACAACTGTTCTATGTATTACAATATTTATTTTTTTATTTAGAATGATTTCATACTTTCGTGGCAATAAATTTTCAAACAGTACTAGTTTTATTCGAAAATAACATGAAATAACATGTATTTCAGAAGAGAATCTCGAAATTTGACGACAGATACTTTCGAAAGTAATTGTGCAATCTTCCTGCCATTATCGAAAAGTTGATTCTACTATTATTGATGTTATTATTTTGGCTTTCAGTTGAAATGAAGCATCATTTTCAGTGATTGGTAAAATGACTACATTTTCCCTCACTGGTTGCAAGAGCTATGTGGATTGGAAACGTGGCCACGTTAATCTGTGACTTCAAGAGTCTTTCCGCTGATGAGGTATTTATTACATCTTGAAGAAAGGGTGTCATCTCAGGTGTGACCTCGTCACCTGACCATGGTTCATTATACGAGAAGCTTGGTTTTGGGCGAGTATTCAAAACCCATTAACCTTAAGGTACAGTTCGAGCCTCGCCTATGTATGTATGATACATTTATCGAAGTTTGCTTAAAAGTTTTCCGTGTTTTTACCTTAAACATAGTTTGTCTTTTAGACGTTTTCCTGGTTGGCATTATCTTTGAATTTTAAGAAAAATAAATGATATAGTTTACATTTTAAGAAATGAATAGTGGTTTCACTTTGCTGTTTCTTCCTTTACATTAAATAATTTTTCTATATTTTATTGTAGGCAATTGAAATACAAAGCATTTTTCTAATCGTTAAGCAAATTATTTTTAGCTTTGAACTTATGAGTATGATTAAACTATAATAAAATTTCAGCCAATCATTTAATTGATGTAGTAAATTATACATTTGATTAAAAAAGCCTTTCATTCGCAAAACATAAGCGATGAAATTTTTGTGTGTGTATTCTATATTTGAATTTTTCAAGAACCTAGAGCTTATCTTAATTTATTTTTCTTTTGTGAAGCAGACTTTCGTTATTGTTTAATTTTTAAATTACATTTCTTTTATATTAGCATACTAAGATCAATCTCCGTCAATCTCTTATTGTGGTGCAAAACAGTGTGGTATTAACATTATGCTACTTTTAGTATTAAAATAACCTAAGGGTTTTAATTTCTATGACTTCAGATGATGAAATCGCTTTCATTGGCTTTTGAAATTGAAGTAAACAATTTATTGAAAGAAATTCATAAAATAATCGTGTCAGAAGTTTCATGGATCAGTTCTTCATTATGTCCTTTAAATTGCCTTAAGCACTTAGATTGCATATATGTATTCTGAAAGAAACAATAATTAAGTAGGAAAACAAGAAATAATTTTTAAATAATTTAGTCAAACAATGTTTACATGAAAACTTATAAATTAAATATTATGAGAATATATATATCTCGCATTTCAAAAGACTTGAAGTAAGTTATTTGTTTAAAATTCAAACTATTTTGTTTCTAAATATTTCATTAAAACGATGAAGTTATATCTAAGAGAATGGAAGCATAATTTTATTTTTAAAAGAAGCTCCGCTATTTCAAAATAAATTCCTTTAAAGAAAGAAAGAATTGCAGCTTTCTTAAGAAATTGATATATCTTCAAGTGTTATCAGCAACTTACTGGCATACATATTTAACTTATGCGCAGAATTTTTCTATAAGGAGAATAAGAAAATATTTTCAGAATATTCTCTGCTGAAAAGATGGATTACTCTTAAAAAAACTTATTTGAAAGTTTTTATTTCCATTATGCATCCTATCGGTTTAAATATTATAAAGTTCTGGACTTTTTTAGAATATTCTCTAGTGCAAACATCGAATTTTAAAAAACTTCATCTGTTACTTTTTCAGGGTTTTCCATGTAAAGCATAAAATGGAATTTCAGAGTAAGGGTAAATGGAAAGAAGGGTATCTTTCTTTTTTTCAATCACAAAAAGTGTTTCATACCTTCCATGATTCTACACAACCAAGAACTTGTTAGGAATACGAGTATCAAGAAATGCCACTTTTCATGTTTATATTTTTCCGAAGTAGGAAGGTTGCTTCTATATTTGATATACATTTTTTTTAAATCCTTATGAAAAACGTTCAGTGTGTCATAAAGTATAATATAGTGATTATAAATTTTATTACGGTCAAAAATAAATTTGTGTATTTGATGGAATTATATTAGTATTTTGTTAATGCACTAGATATATGTTTTTGTTAATCCCTTTGTGCATAAACTATGATGTACGAAAAATTGTAAAACTAATTTTAAATTTTTTATATGAAATTTCTTACCGAATTATGCCAATTGCTAAAGTCATTTTATTAATTTATTAAGTTAAAATATTTTGAATTCATCACTGAACTCAATCTATTTAGATTTTCTAGCTTTAATAAATTTGAATCCAATAAAATTGTTACTAAAAAAATAATATATGATTATTTTTCACCTATAATAATTGTTTAATATATTCAAACTTTTAATTTACACGATCGATGCTATTCAATGATTCTAAACTATATAGGTGATCCTTCTCTATATATTTTTATATCCGTAACCGAAATTATTTCTTCCAAGTTTTGATTCGATAAAAATAATTCGATAAAAATAATTTGAACCAATTGTAATGTTAGTGTTAAATTTGATATGACTGTTTTTAACGCAACATAAAAATATTCAGTGTTCATATAATTGTTGAATCATTTAAGATTGCTGAATCAATAATGTAGATTCCGTTTTAGACTGTTGCCTACGCTCCATTGTGGTATTCTAGTGCAAAGTTCTTGCAGAAATGATTTTTTTTAACGTAAAATCTTCAACAGAACATATTCTCAAAGTATAACATTTATAATTTCAATTACAATCCTTCAGATGTTTTTAATTTCAATTCGTTTATTAAAGTTGTATTTTGGTTTGTAATTTTTATTTTTAATGCAGTTTGTTATATATTCTATTTGTAAAAATAAACCTTTTTTATTTATAATTTTTAAAGAATCATTATTAATTTTACAATTATAAAAAATATGTCTATTTATTTCAATTTAAGAATTTAAATCTAATTTAAATTTATATTTATGATTCATTAAAATTTAATCATAATAAATCCAAATATTTTTATTTTCTAAATGGCTTAGGAATAAATACTTGTGCATAT
>JAPDSC010097191.1:220132-236597 GCA_026290005.1 Latrodectus geometricus | reverse complement strand
AAAACTATCAATAAAATGAATGAATTTAGAGTACACAGTTTTCTTATCTTCTTTATTATTTTATTTAAGCAATTAAGTTATTTCGTCTCAGGGAAAACAGTTCTATTCTGACCAGCAGTTTCCAAACATAGGCCAGTTTCGAAATTTCAATTAAAAGTTCCTGATGACTCCCATTTATTGCGAAAGTCTTTCATTTCAGAAAATCTTAACTAGAATGAAATAAAAAAAAAAAAAGATAAAAGAAAGGAAAAAAATCGAGAGACATTTTCTAAACATTGATCAATTACCTTTCGGACTGCTTAACAAAGATAGAGCGGAGTGGAGGTGTCAGCTTCCTGCTTATCCAAGATCTTTGCAAAATGAATGGGATCCTATGTAGTTGTAGATGCTGTCGCTCTCCCGGGGCCAATTCTGCGGTCTTAATAGAAACTAGGAATTTTCTTTTTTTCCCTCTTGCTTAGTTGTGTCCTCGGATTAGGCCTTTGCTTCAGTCCCTATTGCTAAGGAATGACCAGGTCATGATGGGGATAAATAATGACGTCAAATCCCTCTTGAGTGACCATGTGGAAAAGAGGCATGGTTTGTTTGAATCCCTTCATTGTGAGGGAACGTTTAATAAATTATCCTTGTCTCTTTGCTGGTTGACGATAATTCTGGATCACATTTAGCGTCAGATACTACATTTCTAATGTTCTTGGGGGTACTTATTTATAATTTATATCATTCATAAACTTATTGAGAATTAATGTACTGATTGTTTAAATCAATAAAAGTATTTTCTATAATGTATGAGACATATTTTTCTTATTGATAGAGGTTAAATGTAAGAAAATAAATTGACAGTTTTACCTGGTTTAATATTTTTAGTTCGTCTTCATTATTACATCATATTGTATGATATTCACCAATTTCGAATTCATGTAATTACTAGAAATATATCAATTTTTAATGGTTGGTTAAAATATAATATTTTTAATTATGGATACTGAAATACACTCTGGTTCGTTTTTCACTTTGCTGGTAGTTTTTACATTCTGGGGTTTATTTGACCAGATCTTCCAGTTTTGAGTAGTTTTCATACTACTAAAAACATGTATACTTGAATCAAGAATTGAATTCACTGAAGGTGTATGTTGTTGATTAATAATCTTACAGGGAAATATAAATTAATAAAATTAGTACTCTTGTGATTTAGATTTATGTAAGCTAGTGATACTCAAATTTCTGAAATTTATTGATATTATTCTTAAAAGTAAAGTTTAATCCCAGTAACATACTGCATTTTAAAATGTTTATATTATTTTTACCCGAAAAATTTGCTTATCATCAAACATATATTTGCTTGTTTCTTACGTAAACTGCATATGTTATTTAAAATAATAAAAGCTCTTCCTAAGAAATTTTATAGAAAAAACAATGAAATTTTTCTTTCTAAGATATCTGAGAACTAAATGATGGTCTGTATAACACTTGAATATCTGATAGGAAAATTGTGCTAAAGAGTATCAAATTCTATAATAAATTAATTTGTAGCTCAGAATACATCTCATTATGAAGAGAGTTTATTTTATTACCACGGTTGGTATCACTGGATAAATGCATTTACAATAATAGATTCTTTTGCTTTGCATTTTATTTTTCAAATATTTCCTTTTGAAAAGAAAATTATACATGCATTGCTTGAAATTAATAGCTATTCATTCAATCCCACTAAGTGCAGGCGAATTAGAAATTCGAGCATTTGCAGAATCCTCGAAAGAATTGTGGCTAACTTCAAGAGACTGGAATCCGGCTAATCTCTCCTTTGTAGATAGAATTACGTAAAAGGCTCATCGGTGGTGCGTATATGGGCGACGTCCCTCCACTGCCAAGAAGAGGAGGAGGATGCGGGAAGATGAGAGTTGTAAGCGGATTTGGGAAGACAAGCGAGAAGACACAAACAGAATTAATCGGAGTCGCCGGCCGCTTGACCTTGTTAGGGAAAGAGGCACTTCTTTTTCCACTATTGGCGATTTCCTTTTATGAAGCAATAGATTTGTTTGCTTTGCTCTTACCCCAATCAATATATTCGCTGTCTTTGTTTGTTTCAGGTCTAAATTTGCTCTTAGTGATTTTTTCTCGGTAGCGAATCAGCCTCAAGACTTTAACTAAGAGATTTTATTATGCATAATGAAGAGGTTAGAATCCCACGCTGTTAATAAAACTAATGTTGTTAAAACATATTAATTGCGTATTTTTATGCGCTTGCATATTAGAACTACTTATGATGGTCTGAAATACGTACCATGATATATTTGATGATAATGTGATTTTGAACGATGATCAAGTAATGAGACCTTCATCTTTGTTATATTTCTTTCTCATCATGATCCAAGAAAACTTTTTTTATGAAATGCTACTAATTCGAGAAAAATCTCAAAATAATGATATTATATCTAGACAAGTGTAAAATGAATTTTTCAAGTGAAAAAAATGGGGAATTTTAGTTAAATTACTGAATTTTTTTTTATCTAGAAAATTTAAATTTATCTTTAATGTTTATATAAAATCTTAACATTTTACAAAATTGAAATGAGAAATTTTATAAATTTTCGCGCTGAAATTATCAATTCTGCATGAGAAAAGCTGTCTAGCTTTTGGTTAATAGCTATAAAGTTCTTTAAGAATTTTATATAACTATATTTAGGTAATGTGATGCAAGTATGTAATGACACTCCCATTACTATAAACCTAAAATAAAAAATATATTTAATAACAGATTTTTTATGTTTTGCTAGCTTGTATTGTGAGACTGTAGTTATATTAATTGGGATCAGGAATAAAGATGTAGAAAAAAAAGTCTCACATTTTTTAAATTATTCCAGATCAACTTAATTTTTTTTTACTTTTGATTCCTCCATTTAAAGCGGAAACTGAAGAGGAAGTAAAGGTCACCGTATTTGAAGAATACAATTGTTTACCCCAGCAACATCTTAAGTAACACACACCTTCTTAACTTTTAAGAGGAGCAGGGTTAATATAAATCAAATCTTGAGCACGTGAACCTGTCTTCGATTCGTGATTTTTCATTAGGTGTAGCCGGAAACCCGAGTGTAACCGTATCCTGTGGAAACTGTAGATTAAGCACACTCTACCTGAATCTAAAGTTCGTGTGACCGACTGCCTTTCTTTCCAGAAGGGAAGTATCCGACCCCAAATAATGGCCTCCCCCGCATTTTTGTTATGGAAATGTTCTTTTGTTGAAACTGGACCTGAAATCTGAAGATTTCTAGCATTTCAAGCTCATTCTATCCTTTTATTTCCTCGGCTCATTTTCTTGCAAGATATAATTTGAGTTTTTCGGAGTCTTAACGATTACCAAATAATTCAAATTGTGTGAAGCTGTGAATATTAGAGACAGAACAAAAGTTTATTTCTAATATTAATTGGGAAGATTCTATGAAAGATGAGGGATGCACTTTAACAAATTTTTGCAGCTTGTACTAAAATTCTTCAATATTTGAAATTAGAAATTTCTCTCTATTCTGTATTTTATAAATGTTATTGGAACTGGTATCAATTTTAAACATCCTACGAATGTTACTTATAACTTCGTATAGTCCGTTCTTTCCTCTTTTTTTTTTTTTGATGGAATTGGTATCTTTACTTGTTGGGTTGTTTATTATCTTTAAAATGTCAGCGAGTTTGGTCTTACTGAACTATCATGCCTCCTATAATTCTAGAAGTATATTATGCCTTCCATATGATTTTAGCTTTTGTTTTAGAAATACTTCGATATTTCAACAAATCTAGAAAGAAAAATGAAAGTATGATATTCTTAGAATAAGATAGTTTGAATAGCTTAAATATATAAGAATAATTGTATAGCATTCAGTTAGATTAATAAATAGGCATCTTCATAGATTAAAACAATCTTTCTATCTTATATAAATTTTTATTTATGAATATCTCTTTTTTGTTAAATCTGTAATAGCAGAAAAAGCTTTTATGGAATTCGCAAATCATAGGCTATTTTACCTGTGCCTGCTACTAATCCCAAATTTCCATCTTATTGCCCATCAAAGGAAGATCTCTCCCATACATATGTAAGTTAGGGATCAAATAAAAACCTTCTGTCAGCACTGAGACACAAAATTGATCTTAAAGAAATTAGAAAGAACATATTTTTTTAAAGTATTTCTTTTAATTTGCACTCCTTTGAGCGTTTAAATTGCTTGCAGGGCACAATTTAGTTCCAGATGCTAAAATCGTTGACTTAGACATACCACTTGAAGATAGATATATTTTAGGAGTTATAACTTCAAAATTATCTTTAAGCTGGACCACGTCAATGCACTATCAATAATATTTACAGCAAGATATATTTAACTGCTGTTCGAAATTATTAAATTGACTAGTTTTCAATTTCTAACATAGTTGAATCGTTTTGACAAAGTAAACGCCTAGTGTTTTATAATAGTTTCAAAATAATTCATGGTCGTCCGTGAGCCAGCAAGTTCTTGGTTGACTACTATAAATAATTTCAGCAAATTTTTAATAAAAGCTATCTAAATTTCGCTTCATAAATTTTATTTGAACCAATTACATTATCTTTACTTATAAGGACATAGAAATTGCTTTTATTTACTTATATTTTTGCCATAATTCTTTGGATTCACAAAAAATTAATAATTCAGCAACACAAGCAGGAATCGAAATCTTTACTGAAAAAATTTGGGTTTTGATTTGTTGTAAAAATAAACAAAAATCATCACCGAATCGACATTGGGTAAAACCCAAAGCACCGTCTTCCTTTTTCTTAGAGAAAAGAGAAAGTTGATTGGCACCAGTCAGTATTGTACAATTTCTCGCTTGCCCTCTCTCCACTGAAACGTTTCCATTTTTACGGGTTATTTATTTCAAACACAATGTACATTAATCTCTAACGATGTACCACGACATATTTCTTATATAGAGGGTCATTTTTTATCCAAAGGGGTCTACAAAGACTTCTGCGATCAACCCAAATCAAGAGATTTATCTTTCAGAACTTGACAGACGTAAAAAGGGGAAAAAACTCATCACTTTGATATGAAATTACCGTTTCTAAAAGATGGCCGTTGTACACATTTTCTGACAGCATGACACATGGAGTCCAGGGCCAAGTCGGTTTATTTATTATGTTGGAATCGAATATTTCATTCCCATCTCAAATTTTTCTTTTACTGTGTTTTGTACCGGAGGAATTCTTTATAGTCACCAAAAGTTCAAGCGTATTTACCAAATAATATTTATCAGAATTTTTCGCAGCATAGAGAAGAAATAATAGTGTTGAAAAATCCTACAATATAACCCTCAATAAATATTTAATGTTTCATATGAAGTGAATATTTAATAAGCAAGTGTATACGGACGTATACTCGCGCATTGATTTCTGTGGGAATTTCATTTAAATATAGTATTGTGAGTATTTATGTTAATATACTATTACGTATATATTATTAAATTACTCATGTTTCAATTTCCAATGAAAATATTTCTGGGTATTCCTAATTTTTTCTCATTTTATTTAATTCTTCCTTGTTTGCATTTAATATTTACAATATCAGGCTAAAATCAAAAGGGTGCAGATACCATTCATCATTTTGAAATCTTCAAGGATGTTCCTGTTCTTAATTCTTACGCCATTTGAACTATTAATCTTTCAGAAATTGTGCATCGAAAACAATTTATTTTGTCGCCGACGGCGGCCTTGGGTGTCTTTCTCTCTCTGACCCAAATTGAGCTTGTTTATGGACTTAGAATTTGATGCAAAATGTTATATACTGCGAAGGCATAAAGTTAATTGGTAGATTATTAAATGAATCGTGATGTAGCGGTCCTTTATCGCGTTTTCATTTATTTCAATATTTATTGTTATTTTATTCTAAATACTTGCTTCATGGTTCTTTCTACTTGGAATTGACTTAAATGATAAACACGTGACTCTATTTTAGAGAGGTGTAATTAGATTCACGACAGATCTGCAATTTTGATATTACTCTATTATAATGTTTATTTTGCTGTAATAATTGGTTCATAATTCTTGCTTTCATTACTTTGTTCCTATGTAACAGCACATGTTTATGAATTGAATATTTGGTTTCGAATCTCAAGTTTTCTCTATGCCAATTGCAAATTTACTTAAAATTGATCGATGAAATAACTTATCTTCTACTGATGCTTAAATCTATGTACATCCATGAACATGTACATTATTCTCGACATAACATCCATATAATATCGAAGTGAAATGAAAGTAGCAATTTCATAGAAGCACACTGAAAATTCAGGATTCAGAAGCCGCATCTATGTACGGAATCAAGTTTTCCTTGGTAGTAAAAAAATTAAATTTGATTTTTCAAGGTGAGATTCAGAAAGCTACCTTGTTTGCCTAAGTTAAAATGAACTCAAACAAGATTTTCTGAATAAAAATAAAAGGGAAGGCTATAATTTAACTCTGCGGAAAATATATCGTAATTTTGAGGATATGTAATTACAGTGTATTAATTCTAAATAACAGCAGACACATTCTAAATAATTATTTCCTTTAGCTCCCTAAACGTAGGATCGTGTAATCTTTTATTATTCAGGAATATTGCTGTGATTTTAGCTCTTTACCCAGAATGATGATGGTAACGTAATGCAATGTTTAAAATTTTAAATTATAAAGAACTTTTTGTTAAGAAAAAAAAAACTATTCTATTTTAATATTCTTAACTATGTAAAAGTTCAGGGAACTACAACTTTATTTTTTCAGAAGGAAGAAACAATTCCTGCTTCCAATAAACAGCTGGTTCTTGTTGAAAGGAAATGAATTAACGCGTTTAGAATTTTATATGAGAGCGCAAGGCGTTCTTTCTGAGATTATTAATTCTTACCCCGCTAATTCATTCGTTGGCAAAAAAAATCACCACCGCAAAATGATCTTTCTTTGTAATTTTAGTGATATCTTCCACGAGAAACACGATGTTCTACTTTCTAGATGATTGAGTCTGTTTAAGAAAGAATTTTCATTCATGCGAACAGATATAATGGGAAATTTATTTTTCGGTGTATATTAAAGAAAAATAAATAAGCACGAGTGCATGAATAAGATTATTAAATTTTGATGATTGAAATTTTCATTTGTATGTATTCACTTTTTCCTCATTTTGTAGAAGAATAATGGATACGAAATAATTTGCTTATAAAATGGTTATTTTTACAAAATATGTTACAATTTAAATTTTTTTATCCCTTACAAAATAAATTATTATACACACAGCCAAGTTTCAGTAGAGAAAAGACTTGTCTCATGACAACCCCTATACGAGGAATTTTACTTCTCATTAACACAATGTTTGCAATCTGTAATTTCATTTGCAATTTCTTATATCAATATTTCAGTATAATAAATTATTTTAATTATATTAAGATATAGGTATAATGAAAATATTTTAAGCCGTAATATTTTCTATGAAATTCCATTGCATAAAAACTTATTCATGCTAATTTCTATAACAGTTGATTAGACATCAAATGTTATGTAGAACAATGTGTATTCACTCATATTATGAGAGAAACTTGTGAGGTATGATCAATTTGATAAAAAAATTGACAAAATAACGTTTAATTTGGTTTTAAAAATATCTTCTCGGAATTTGAAAGTATGCAGAAAGTTATTGATAAAATTAGTAATAATCGATTAAATAGTTTCCAATAATGAAACACCAAAATAATAAATAGGTATTTATCATAAACTTCTTAAAGTTCAGGACTAATTATGTAAGTTTTAGTGATATATTTATTTCAATATATACAAATATTAACTTTACATAATGGTTTCCAGAATTTTAAATTCTTCATTGAAATGAGATGCTAAATTGTATATTTACCGAGAATTTTTAATTAAGTTAGTTAATAGTTTCTATTGTATGTGCTGCAATGAACTATCGATATCTATATTAATCTTAATCTTACAACATTTGCCACTGCAGAATTACCTTATTCTTTAGCAGATATTGTTGCGATGTGAAATTGTTATTTTTAATATAAATGGTGAATAAGATTAGTAAGCTTTCAAAATTTTGGCATTCTTAGATTAATTTTTAAAAATTTAAAAATTAATTTTTAAAAGTTAAGTATAAATAACATTTAAACTACCTTTTCTAAACTGGAAATAATTTTAACTCTGGAAAATTAATATACAATACTTTTTCTATAGTTTATGAATGCGTGAATAGATTCAGGAATACATTAAATATATAAATTGATATATTTTCAAAGTTAGATTTAATTTTCTTATTACTGAAATTCTATTCTATCTGATGTAAGGGATTTTGAATATTTGCCTTTCACTTTATGTGTCTTTTCTTCTCGTTTAAATTTAAATCACTGACTACTATCGGTTGAATATATGTATACGTGAGTGAACTTAAATACAGTATGCTTTTTAAGGCTGTTCATAAATATTTGAATACTTTATTCACATTTCCTATAGCTAAAATGTAGCATTTTGAGGCTAATACTCAATACTGCGAAATAAAATATAAGATAGATAAAGAATAACATTAATTGATTTTAAATTAAAATCAAGAAAAGTGGTATTCTTTCTTAATAAATTGGGTCAAAGCATTGGCTTGTTAAAAGGATCCTAGTAAAAAAATGTCAAATTTATTTGCATTTAATTATTCAAGAAGAAAATTCCTAATTTCTATGTGTTCTAAGTCCAAGACTAATGGCTTCTACAACAAACAGAGTGTAAGATTGTCTCTTACTCCTATGGTTCTAGAAACCAAGCCTCTAGAACTGAGGGAGCAAGCGACAGATTCTTTGTTGGCTCCCTTGTATATGGAACCAAGTGACAAATGAGCATCTGAGTATTAGATCAAGTTTTTGCTTCTACTACTAATAATTTTTGTACTGATGTTTATTTAATAGAAATTTGATTCCCCCATATTTTGCTATGCTATCATTTGTAATTAATATTAACTAAAAATACTGAAGATCAATTTGCCAAAAATGAAGAAAACATCTCCCTCTTTATGTAACATTTTACAATAATGAGAAAATTCTAGCAACATTTTTCAATGACAGTATGACTGAGGTTAAATCCTACTTTGATTAAAAAGCAATATTTTTTCTATCTCCCTCAGCAAATTTTTAAATTCTTCAATTTCTAATGGCCTAATCTGATTATTTTTGAAACTCTATATTAATTGATTGATAATTCTAAAAAAGTTGAGCTTTTATATCCTACAAGTGTAATGTAATTTAACTTCATTGTTGTGGTAAGTAAAGGCAAGTTGCCATAAAATGATATTTTATATGAATTCCGTTCAGAGTAACTATGATCATCTTCATAAGGGCAAAGACCTAACTTGAATGGTTAAATTGTTTTGAAATATTATCTATCATCAGAATTAGTAGTCTAAACCATAATTCTTCTAACTGCTGCTGCCCCAAACCTAATCAGAATTTAAACGGAGAGTTTGACGTTTGTGTTAACAGGAAGTGATTCATCAGTTGTAGTTTTTGATGTTAGATGGGATTAAGACGTTCATTTGCATTTCTGAGACCCTGAAATGATTCTACGCATGCCCGGGCAGGTGTGACTGGGATCACGATTGGACATCTGTCTCGCGCAAGCTGCATCTTCCGCTTTCCAATTGAGGAGAAGATGAGTGTAATTCCTGTCTTTATTGGGTTAATAGCCCCATATTTTTGCATCAAATAAACCGATTAATAATCTTCAGTGACAAGATTTGGCATCAAGCTAAGTGATGATCATATAATGAAACTTGATATTTTAAAGTATGACGATATATAAGATAGGTTATAATAATACGTGAGGAAATTCTAAAAGTAATTTTCTTTCTGAGCAATTCTTACATCTGGCTTTCTTGCAATATATAATTTCTTAGTTAGGTTCTACCATTTATAATTCGTTATTTTAAATATAAATTTGTTAAAATCAAGCACTTTTTTACTATATTAACTCAAATGATGTATGATTTCTAATATCGATGTCATAAAAATTGCTAGTTTAAAAACAGTAAGAATAATGAATAAATTATTAAAATTCAATTCACTAACGAACTTTATTATTTTAAATTATTCTTTTATTTATAAGTAAACATGGGTAAATTTTCATGTTAATATAAACTTTTAAATAACATGTTAATTTAAAAACAAGCATTTAAAATAAATTTAGGTTTAAGATATTTGAAAATCTCTTTTAATAATGCATTTGTCCTGTTTATTTCTGTCTTTTGCATTCTCTTTTCTGGATATAATCATGCGTAAATTTCTTTTCTGATATTTTACACACATTTAAAACTAATTTAAAAAATTTAAAAAATTTGTGAACATTATAAAATTTCCTTACAAATAATATCACAATTTAATCACATTTTAATACATTTATTATTATTTTTGATAAACGATACTATTAATTGTTTAATATGAGCTAAGTATTAAAAATAGATCTTTGCATGTAAAAACACAGTAAGAATGTTTTACTTTGCAACAAAAAATCTCCTATATTCAATACAAATGCATATATTCATTTTCAATGAATAAAATATTCCTTGCCATATCAAAAAAGAAAAAAAAATGTAAAATTCATTTTTCAACTTTCTAATTTTAATATCACTTTTACAACGATTCGATTATCATTTCTTTAAAAAAAATTTCAAAAATCGATATAGATAATAGACGATTATATATACATTTTTTTCTTCAAAAAATCAAGAGAAAGAAAAATAGATATCTCCTCGACGTTGAATAAAGAAAATATATTAGAATCTCATCTTCCGCCATTACACTTTAACACGGAATCATCAAAATTTTATACATATTTCTCCTCTTTTTTGTTTCTAAGTTTATAAGTATTAAATCTTTCTTATGTGCTCTCTCCCTTCTCGCTCTTTAATTTAAGCGATTTTTCGAGAATCAAGAGGAGCTGGCAACGGGTAAATGCAGGGGGATGAAGCGGTAGGAAGGGATGAGGACGTTTCTTGGGGATTGTGGGTAAATGACCCGCTTGATAGAGCCCCGAAGAAATAAGTGATTTCTAAAGGCATTATATCTTGGGCGGAGGGGTTGTTGCTTTATTGATTTTCGCTGAGAAATCTACTCTTGCGTAAATTCTGCGAAGTGTTATTTTTTCTCATGCAAGGGATGTTGTTTTCACTTTATCTGTATAATATAATGCATGTAACAATATATATATATATATATATATATATATATATATATATATATATATAATAAAGAGATTGAATTCTTCCTATTCGAGTACCTTGTATATAAATTTTATATTGCATCTGCATGAAATTAATATTTTTAACTCTTTGTTTATTTACATATTTTGCTGTTCAAATTTATTTATTGCTATTCATATTTGTGGCGATTTGTTGAAAATATTTTTTCTTAGTTTAAAAAATAATTTTTTTTTAAATCCTTTGTAAAAATTGCATAGTATTACCAACAACTTAAACTACAAACACAAATTGTAGGAGTGTAAAATTCTTTCCAATCAATACGTCTAGGAAAATAAATTTCTAATAAATGTTTCTCCAAGAAATCATTATAAATATAGATAATTCACATAATTTAATTTACCCCAAGTTAATGCTATTATATCGATACATCAATAGTATAAGAAAGCATCAATAAAAGTATTTGATTCAGAACATTTTTGTAACTGTGTCTTATATTAGCATTTATAAAAAATTTTATTTTAAATATATATTAAAATTACTAATTAAAATAATGTAATTTTAACTTTGCTTTTTTGATATTTTAAAAACTATTACAGTTTTGAAGCTGATTAAAGTCTTGCTAATTACAATACAATATATAAGTTGAAACTTTTTTATCTTTATCCTTATCCACGTTAAAATAACTAAGATTTCATTTATTTTATTAGTACCTGTATGAATGAGGATAAGTTATAAGCAAAGGAAAAATTCTGGTTTTTAATAAGAATCTACTTACGTTGTATGTATGAATAGAGAGAGAGATATTCTTATTGAATAACAATTTTTGAAGCTGGTTATATAACGGCTATGATAACTTAACATTAGCTCCTACGTTATAAGTTTTCAAATATATATTTTTTGGAATCTAGATATATTTAATTGATGATAAATTAATTCTTCACAGTAATTTTGAGAACATTTCAAATTTTTTAGATTTTATGGTAGCCATTTATTATTAGTTTTTCCATTTATTTAGCCATTTATTATTTCTAGCATAATTTAAATAATTTTAAGACCTTTTATGTAAACACAAATAAATGTTAACAAAATGAACATATATATATGTGTGTGTGTGTGTTGGTAAAGAATTAATTTTCTTTTTAAATTCATGCAATATGTCACATTCATTTTTTATTATTTTTGAAATTGGATTTTTTATATAATTATTCTGTGCTCATGTTATTTATACATAGTTCTAAGAAGATTGGTATTAGTTTGATATGAAGAAACACGAAAATTTAAATATATATTTAACCACTTTTTATGAACTTTCTTATTTCACTTGAAGATTTTATAGAAGTATAAAAATTATTTCTGAACTGAACATATTTGAGAAAAGAGAGAAGAAGCAACTTATAAGTGCATAAACAAAAAGACTTCTTAAGACACTAAAATTCTGTACTAAAATGTAATAACAGCATTAACAAAAATGTAAGCAAAATTTTTATAATGTTGTCATCACATTGTGCCCTTTCTTAAAATTTTTTAAATGTTTTATATTTTAATTTATTTAATTGATAAGGATGTAAAATTCTTGAAATTAGATCATCTTAATTGTGGTGAATCTTACAGGCCTCAGTTGAAACGAAGCTCGACAGACATAACAAAATGAAGCTGTAGTTGGTAGTCTTAATCGGTCAAATGACGATTTTCCTTTTTATTCGTGTTCCATAAAAGGACTATTTTATTGGTTGAATGCTCGTCCTTAAAGTTAAGTTGCAGTTACAGCAGTGGTTTTGTATTAACAAGAGCCATAACAATAAAAAATCATGTTCTGAGTTTGTCATTTTTTTGTCCGGTAACAAATGAGACATTGTTAGTAACTTCTAAGACTGATACGAGAAGAGGATATGGAAAGAAAAAAAAAAAAACATTCCCTTACAAACCGCTGTGGTCATTAAAGAGACTCTTACATCCAGACTGAAGCAAACTAACAAGAGAAGAACATAGAAAAAACAACACACTTACAAACATATTTAGCTGTCCATAGCAGACTTTTTTAAGGATTAGTCTGAAAGAAAAGTGTGTAAGCCTAAGAGTTCTCCAAGGCGTTGCAAAAAACGTTGCAAAAACGTTACAAAAACGCTTCACTTTTCATTATTTTTAGATATTCATTAAAAAATATTAAAACCTTCAGTGGAAGAAAAAGAAAAAAAAAATAACTGACGAGGATTTAGCTAAAGCAGCTAGGTTAAAAAACTATTCTTTAAGAGTTTGGCAGAAAAACTCTTAAGAATAAGTATGATTTTTTTTTAAACTTTCTTTGTAGTTCGAAAACCGATAAAGAGTATTAAAAGCGAAAAATTCCCTCCTTTGTTCTTTAAATGAAGGGCAAGGTCTAATTTATTAAGAAAAAAAGAAGCATTGAAAATCTTAAGGAGCTACTTTGGGAGCACTGTTGTGAGTTGAGCTAATTAAGGCTATTCGTGATGAACTTTCAGTTTGTGAAGATCAAAGAGTGTCGATGTGGTGGGATGGGGACTGGATTGTGTGGGAGGGGTAAAAATTTCCATTAGGATTATCGATAATGAATTTTGATTAACATCTTGTGTTAGTGGCCTTTTAAGGTATTAAACAATGTGACATCAACCACATAATTTTCGATTCAATGCTTTTTCGTTTACTGTTATAAAGAAAAATTATTTGTAAATAATGAGCTGCATTAAACTGATTTGTAATGATTCTTACAAAATATTTTATTATTAGTTTGAATGTGTTATTTATAACCTCATTACTCATTTTGAGCATTAAATTTGTTTTATAGAAAATGTTTATTAGTAAACTTCCCCTTTAAACGTCTATTATTAAACTGAGTTAGCGGATTACCGCAAAATTTGTTAGATGGATTATACACACTTGCATTCATGAAAATTTATAATATAATGTTAATTTGTGAACCTATATCTATAGTCGAAGTCATTTTAATATTAAGCACACAGAAAGTTATTACTTATTGATGCAAAATCAATTGTATCGTTTTATTGCAAATAGAAATATATGTGTGTGTTTAACATATTTTGCATTGTAATTGGTGGCTTTCATTATGTGATTTTTATTCTTTCGGTCACATGTAACCACGTTAATCGTAAACGTTGACTCTATTAATACTATGATATACGATGTTATTAAAATTATTAGAGAACCACCTAAATCAAGCAAGCCTAACCAGGTAATTTAGTTTAAAAACTGTATAATTCCCAATCAGTTGAACAGTTTTTAAGCTTAACAACTCGGTCATACTTCTTTCTCAATTAAAAAAAGCAAAGTTAACTAAGAAGCAAAATTAACTTTGTTACTTATATCATAATTAAATATTAATAACCTTCCAATAAGGTTTGTGAAAGAAACCTTTATAAAATAATTTTCAATGTATCAAAATTTGTTTAGGAATTTTTTATTGCCTACTCATAAAAAAAATTATATGCTGTTAGAAAGATTAATAAACTATTACTTAAATGCAATAATGCTAATCATAGTTATCATTATGTTAAAAAACTTAAGCAAATTATTTTAAGCATACTTACTTACTAGTAAATAAGTAAAATGAACACATGTGAATAAAAACTTTAAAATTAAAGTAAAAAGAAAATATAGAAAAATAGTTTTATATAAATTTTTGAGTTTTATCTAGAAAAACAATGATTGACTTTTAAATTAATGATATTTTTATATGTAGATAATATAATTTAAAATTAACAGAAACAAGTAAGTACTTATGTGGAATAACAATTTTATAAATACAATATTAAGATATGATACCAGAGTTTGTGAAAATAGTATTAACTTTTAAACCAAAACATTGTAACTCTTATATGTATTTTAAATATTTATTTATATATTTAATATTATTTTCTAAAATCATATTGAATAATAAATAATTACGACCTATTTTGCAATTTATTTTTCATTACAGTTTAATACACAGTAGTTAGATATTTTTGATATAAAATGAGAAAATGTTTTGTTTTGCAATGTTATGCAAAATTTCTAGCAAATTATTGAAAATAACTTATTGAGTAAATGGAAAATAAAACTGGTAGACTGATGTAATATCTATCTTATTTCAAACATATTTAAAAATTTATAAAGCTTACCGATTACATTGTAAAAATATTAGTAGGTATTTCTTTTGAAATATTATGCATGTTTATGATAAATAATAGTTCAGTAGTGACTTAACTTACAAATCCCGCCAAAATTCAATTTTTTACTAATGCATCTTAAATCGTTTACAAAAACAATGAATTATTATTTGATGTCACAATCGATTGCACTGCATTTCCTTGAAAATTCATTTGAATGAAACTGCTTTTTCGGAAGAAAAATTTTAAAGCTTCTTTGTATTTTATTAATATTTTTTACTGTATTAATTATAGAGTTTAATATTTTTTTCTGTTGTTAATGAAATATAGCATTTTGCTTTCATAATAATTACTAAACTTAAGATTTATATACCGATATGAATTACGAAAGCTTTTATAGTTTTTGAAAAACATATATGAGATAAGGAACGCATTGGAATAGAATACTGTTTACTGAAATTAAAAGAGGAATAAAAATAATTTTAAAGGAAATTCAGAGTGTTATGTTTATCACATTGTGGTTATTAGTTATTATTATTATAAATCAAAATATTTTCTGTTTTAATAGTCTTCCAATTAAATTTTAAAATTTAAAATTATACTCAAGTATAGTGAATTTGCACTGTGTACTTACTCGTATAAATGCTAGGAATGGTTTGATAAAAATAATTAACAACGATAAAATTATTGTTTTTGTGCTGTGTTCTATTATTTTAAGAATTTTCTTTTTTTCCTTTTTTTTACATAAAGTAAAAATGTTAGTCCATTTTCTTGTGCATTAGTATTTCTTTGTACTTGACAATAATGGAATTTTTTTATGTTTAAAAATGTTAAGTAACAAATATATTAATTTTAAATATTATGCATTATTTTTTGTTTCAATTGAGAATAAGGAATTTTATATTTACAACAGTTTAGAAATATTAATTTAATTCTGAAAATATATTACAAAAATCGTGTATAAGAATTATTCTGTTTTCACGTTTGGTAGAATTATTTGCAAGCAATTGCATATAAATAAGATCGAAAGGCATTTAACTACTCAATTGGATTCATATTTATGTGAAATTAAATGGTTGACAATAAAATATAAGAAAAATCTCAATGGTCACATTGTCA
>JAPDSC010097191.1:165442-220122 GCA_026290005.1 Latrodectus geometricus | reverse complement strand
TCATAGCTGATAGTAAACGTTTTAAAGAGAATGCTTGCAATAATGAGTATGCTTAGATATTTATTTATGAGAAGATAATATTAGGTTTTACTGTAGTTAATGACATACTTATATACGCAAATTAAAGGATAAAGGATATAGTAAAAATAATAAAGATTGCATAAAGAACGATGGTAAACATAGAATATAAAATGCATGCATTATCTTTTAATACACACACGCAGGAATTTGCACCGACCAACAATGAATATACTCACTTTCTAATGCCTTTGAGAAGAATGGCGACAATTACTTATTACATCCAAGTTCTTCTTTGGCGTTAATGAAATGGGAATTATTCTAATCAATCGCCAAGCGTTTATTACCCACTGACGAGGTACAGGAAAATGGCGGTCTAAACGCCGACCGGGTAGGCTTTACTCTTATGAATATTAATAATATCCGCGCTCTAATTAATACTCTTCTAATTAATTTTGAAAATGGCTGATTGTGGGGATTCTATTAGATGGTATTATATCACTTTAACGAAAGATGTTATTTGTTTCCTAGTAAGGAATAATAAATTTACATCAAATTTTAAATAAACATGAATTTAGGATAGAAAAGGAATTTTGAATACGCTAAATATAAATTTCTCGAGGAGGATATAATAGTGCATTTTATATTCATTGCAAAATTATCACACACTTGTAGATAGATGAGAATCACTTGCTTTCAGGAAAAGAATTAACTGTCTTAATTTATGAACCAGTTGATTTATACAAGAATATAATTACCCATTTCAATGAATTAATAATATTTATGTGATCTTCATTATAATTTTAAGAAATTATATTGTATCAATTAAAAGAATTTTAATTTATTTGGTTTCTAGAAGAATGTATAACAAAAATGATTTAAATTTATTTTAGTTAAGTTTTTAACAACTTGTATAGACAATTCTCTGGTTCTCCTAATCAGCAATCATTTCCTTTTTTTTCTTTTGAGAAATGTATTCAAAATTATATGTACAAAAATATACAAAAATTAATGAATGCATATTTAAAATGGAATTATTTATTTGAACAAAAGATATATCCATCAAAAGTTGTTGATTTAAAATTTAGTTATATATATATATATATATATATAAATGATTAAGATATTCAGCAGATATTTTTAATGGTTTTTAAAAACTCATTTCATAAAACTTTAAATTAAACAAAGATTTTTAAAATACCTTGAATAGTGTGCTTATAGAATCAGCACTTGTTTTAATTTGAATAATTTTGTATTTGAAGACTCCATAAATTTTTGTAAAAATATAATTTCTTACAAAACATTATATCGTAATATTTCTGCAAAGCTAAAATAGTCATATTACATGACTATTTTAGCTTTGCTTTAAAAATTATTACAATTTTTAAATTTGAGTTTTGAAAAAATTCATGGATTAAAGTAATATGTAAGTTTTGTAAAAAATTACAAATTTTAACTTTTCATAATCTATCCGTTGACAATAATTTCAACATTCATTTTAAATTTTTCTTCATTGAGGTGTTATTGGTATTTAAGATCTAAAATGTATTTTCAGATATTTCTTATTATTGATGCACCTTTCCTTATTGTAGCTTTGAAAAATTTATATTTCTTCGGTAACTTTCATATTTAGTTATTGTTATAGAAATGAAATATTTTGAGACAACTGCTAACCTTAACATTAAGTGCTGTATATTAGGATTTACTTTTTTAATAAGCAAAATTGTTTTGAAGTTCCCTTTATTGAGCACCTAATCTTGAGTTGTATTTTTAAATACAAATATATATTCAGCATTTATTTTACTCGATATTATGTGTTTTCCCAGTTTTTAGAACTGGTATAGACAACTAAACTTGTCTATAATATCAAGTAAAAAATGTTCCATTAGGACTTTGTGTTCTTTTGACACGATATCCTTCCATCAAATGTAAAATATTTAATATTCTCCTATCTGTATCTGAAATAATATTTTTCTCCAAAAGTCTTAGTTTATCAACATGCTTCTTAAGGAAAAATTCTATCATTTTTTTGTTATAAGAAATACATTGTACATATTTTTTGTGTACTCAATAAAAGAGGTCTTCTTTTAATAAAGGTGCAATTCATTATCTTTACTTTGCTTAAAACCTTGGTATAAAAATATCTCTCTTCCAATCTTGGATGCACTTATTTTTAACCCGTTTTACAAATAAGTTTTTTCGATCACTTGCATTTAATGTGGATATCCTTTTTCTGGCTTATTTGGAATTAAACTTTTTTTAAGAAATTTCTGTTTTCTATATTTTAGATTATAGAGTAAAGAATTTCATTTTTTTATGTATCTACTTGGATTTACATAGGTTATGGACACTAATTCTTAGTTTTATTCTTTTTTCATAAGTAGATTATTTTTCTTTTCAATCCATTTTCTCTTTAAAAAGAAATAATTAACAATAACCCATAAGTCTCAATTTGGAATGCTATTGCTGAATTCTAATGTGTATAATTCATTCAAATTTCAAAACTTAGGAGAAAAAATTTTTGTGTTCCTTTTTAATCTAGTAATTTTTTTACTAGAAATTTACTTCATTATACCCTTATTTAATATTTTTTGTGTTAATGATTTGCATACCAAATTGTAATGTCTTTAGTGACATGTTTAAAAAAATTATTAGTAAAATTCAATTCAATATGTTCTATAGGAGCATAAAATAATGTAAAACTGTTTTTTGTATTCATCAAACAATAATGACATTTAACTTCGAATGGAGTAACTCAAATGTATCTATTTAAGAAGTAAACAGATTTTTATTAATATCTTTAACAACAATTTCACTAAAATTTTATTAAATATTTTATTCCATAATAAACTAATCCACAGTGTATCGAATTGTTTGTATAAAAGCCTATTCACAGGAACTGCTTTCCAAGCGCGTTCTCCTAAACTCATTTCCTCCACGTCGGTGTTTGCACAAAGCTCGATCCAGAGTTGTCAGATCAAATTTAATATCTGGAAATCCAAACACAACACGCCAGCAGCTCAGACACATTACGATATTCCCATTTTAAGCCGGAATTCGTATCTGTACAAGCTTGTGGTTGACAGTCATCACAATTTTCCACACAAAGCATTAAACAATGGTCCAGCCATGGCGCATCTTTCTGGTGATTTATACAGCACCATCTTTCATTGAAGTGTGGGAGAGCCATTGCCAAGTTTAATTTTCGGTTATGATTAATGTCGAGCGGTTGTGATAAATGGCGTGGAGAGCCCGCTGTCGTCGAAACGATATCGAACTGCACCTTTGCTCAGGGAAGAACCCCGTAATTATGGAATATCTCGCTTCCCTTCATTGAGAAACGTCTTGTTCTGAAGGGAGTAAATTAAGTTTTTGGTGTGTATCTTGGCAACGCAATGGGCTGTTAAGAGTAAATATTTATTGCAACTCTGAAATATATCTTGGGGATATTATTGGATGTGTTGAGTGCATTAAAATGTCGTAGAATATCGTTCATTTTGTGCATTTCAGTAACAACATTTGAAAAGAGCATGGAAATTCATATTTTATCGTAGAATGTAATTTCTAGGAGTTAAATTGCTCTTAAATTTTTCCGATTTGATTTGCAATCTTAGGAAATGTTTTCTCTATTCTATCTCAAAGTTTATATTTTAATAGTAAGAATAAAAAAAATACTAACTTTTTTTGATAATAAATGTTCTTATTGAAGAGTTTAAAATCAGATGAAAAAATATGCTTAGAAGTAATTAGTATTCACAATTGAATTTTTGTATGATTGATTACAAATTATTTGCTTTTACAAATACATTTATTTTTTAATTAAGTATTACTAAAATTATATTGTTCAACTTTTTATGCATATTATTTTCAACCTCCAGCTCTGGGATATTCGAAAAACTTCCAGGAAATGATTTCAGAAACTTAAAATAAATAGGTTCTTTTCAATAAATTTTTAAAATTCGATGTAAAAAGGCAAATTTTTTTAAATAAATGGAAATTTAAAAATTTGTTGCTGTTAGCTAAAGAAAATTACTCAGCTTGAAGGTGAGAGATAAAAAAAAAAAGAACACTTGGCATACTTCATAAACACTTCAGTTTACTCTTCACAGTTAAACTATGAAAATTACAGTGAATACACTAATTAAGGCTATGACGATTATAAATATTAAATTATATTTTTGTTTCAGATGGAAATAAAACTGTTACTTTAGATTTAGTTTTGAAGTTGAAGTTTTTGTGGATTCTACTTAAATAAGAAAAAAAAATCATTTTTTTCTTTTGTTCGTTCATTGATTAGACGATTCCAACATTTAATTTTAGAAATATTTTTATAAGAACATTTTTTTGTTCAAATTAAGGAACATTAAAGCATATCTTGTATTATGTAATTAGTGTGTATATTATGTAATTAACGTTTTAATTATGTATATAATTAATTAGTGTCTTTGCAATTCAAATTAATTACAGCTTTTTTTAAGAAAGTAGTTTTATTAAAATACAGTTTTATATGTTCATTTCAAACTCAAAAAAATTAAAATTTTAAAAAAAAATTTAAGAACGTAATTTTAATAATCTTTATTTACAATTTATTTATTATTAATAAAATCAATTAAGAATACAGTCAGCATTTTTATCCAAAGAAAATCATAATTAATTTTTTTGTTTAGTATTAATAACTCTAGGAATTATGAATTTAATTACTGTGAATGTGAAAATTCGTTTTACTTCGAGAAAAAAAGTATTGGATTTACTATTTACATATTTTTAAAAAACATTCTCAAGTTTCTTATTATTTGCAAAATAAATCTCAACATTTAGGTAGAAAATATATGTAAATTTAAAAATTAAAATACATTATTCAAATTTAAAGTTTTTAATAAGTATTTTAATATTATACTTTCTTAAATAGCTTTTAATTGCTACCCAGGGATTTGAATTATCTCTGTAAGATCATAATAAGACTCTTGAGTAAATTTGTGCCCTTATGAAAAAATTTAAGAACTTGACATTTTGTTGCTGGAAAACTAAACAGCTTAAAGGCGAGAGATAAAAAAATACTTGGCATTATTCATAAAGACTCTAATTAATTAACGATTGGTCCACGTCCCCTGCGTCCCATCATTCTTCCATCAATGGACAACAAAACGTCAATCATTACGCTTGAAGCACCGCCCACCGACGATACTTAATGAACAGTCTTAAAGTAAATTTGTTCGCAGAGAAGTTGCTTATCGAAAATGTGCAGCTGGCGAAGGGTGCCTGGCTTGTTTTAATTGCAAGTCTTTTATTAAAAGGGGTGAGCGCAGACTAAGTCTAATGCTGGTTATTCGAGATGTCGCAGCAAATTTGTCTTGGAAGCAGAAAGACGAACGGGGGTTTAAGGTTCTTGGAGGGGAATCGAATGTTGACGATATTGTATCCTTTTCTGTAATGGAGGCAACTGAGAAGAAATGACTATTGCTCTTTTTTTTTTGTCACCAACGCTAGAGCTGTTGAGTTACAACTGCGCCAGGGAGGTCTCAGGAGAAACTTTAATGTAGGATGTCCCCTGAGTGAGGTTATTTTTAGTTGTAAGAGAAGCTGTTATAGGGTGAATCATGATGGAGAGTGTCGTAAAAAATTACCTTAGAGATTAAGTCGGTTGAAGCTTTGTGACACCTTTCTAAACCTATTATTAAGATACTAGGGGAGGGAAAATTTATCACTTCAGCATCGCGAATCAGTTTGTTATGATTAGTGTTGTTATTTTAAACCAGTGATTGAGTCAGGTAAACTATGTGAATAATTATAGTAATTTTTACTTAAAATAACAACTTTAGAAAAAAAGGTATACTGAAAGGAATATTTTATTTTCTTAGGGTAACTTTATGAATTTATTACATTTCATAAATTTACTATTTTTTTTTTTTGTTACGTTCTTATTACGATTTGGAAAAACTGAAAAGAATGTTATAATTTAATTTTATTAAATATATAATTTGCATTCAGTCATTAAATACTTTAAAATATGTGTCTTTATAAATTAAAAATGGCATTTACTATTAACATGTGTAAATTGTACAGGTTACCTGTCAAGAGAAATTCTCATAAAAACATATCGCAAAGGATATAACCTGACAATTCCTAATTATCGGCTCTAATAGAAGTGCATTCAAAAAGGAAAAAAAAAAAACAGTATTCATCAGCAGTTGAACTTTCCACTCTGAAGAGTGTTTTTACAATTCAGGCATTTGAACCCAAATTATTCTGCGTTAGACAACGACTTTCTAACATTGGTTGGGTTTTGACTTTCGGTTGGAATTCTTCATACATTGTTTTTTTCTTGGGCAACCTTCCAGATCTAGTGATTGTATTCAGGTCTGAACTTGTTTCCATAATCTGGAGATCACACTTGTTATCAACCTACCGACTTCCGCTTATAGCTGACCAGCTTTCGGTTTAAATAAATTTTTTCATTACAATTCAGGACTTAAGTGATCCCATCGAGTCATTTTAACTAAAATTTGATCTGCTAGAGTTATTTATTTATTTATTTTTTTTATAAAATATGGTCTCCAAACTCTAATTCAGTAGTTTCAGAAAACATCCCACTTTTTAACTTTAAAATCCTACTTTTGATTTTTTTTCGAAGATTTCTTTCACTATTAGATTGGCCTTTAAGGGATAATTTATCATATAGTAAATCGTATTATATAACATTGGCTTTAAAAGAATGAGTAAAAGACATTTATTGTAAAATATATGACGCTTTAATCTCGGACACCTGCGTATTTGGTTTTATGCATCATATATATGGTGAAAAATTTACAACCGAAGTGAAGCATTCAAATTATGTTGAATATACTCTAGAAGACTTTTTTTAATAGATAGTGGACCGTATACATATTTCACAAGCTAGGAAACATGGAAAAACTCCCAAGCAATCATACTGACAAATGTAATTCAGAAAGCAGAAATACAATATATATACAATTCATAAATGCAATATAATTCATTATCGTAAAATTTTTGTCTTATCTTTTCACATTCATATATTTTGTAAAATGCAAAATAGCTTTCTAGAATATCAGGGAAAATATAAACAGAAATATTGCATCTTGTCCGCTACATATCTGATGTATCAAATCAGATTCAGTAAATTGTTGACCACCAACAATTCTATAATAATATGGAGATTGGATGTTAAATCCCTTTTTAGAAAGTCCAATATATCCCAGAATATGATCAGATGAAGTTAGATAGTCACAGTATCTTTACAAAAAAATAGAAGCTTGAATATAGATACATTATGAAAAGCATTGAGAGGTGCTTAATTTGATTCTTGAGTCTTGGTATTGTATTAATTCCAGTTATGATTTTATTTCTAAATTTACTGGCTTATTCATCTGCATAGAAATGTATGAATTGCCAATACAATTCTATATGTAACGTTTCGAAAAATCACAAATTATATATTTTTAATAATCAAAATCACCATTTAATTGATTGTTAATTAATTCTTATTGGAACCGGATTTTTTTACTGATAAGTACTTAACAGTGTGAATTGCTGTTAGTTGACAAAATTGTCATTTCTTTACAAACATACAAATACAATATTATAGAATATCTTTATTGAAATAAACGCAATTACGAATTTTAATCCATTCCCTTGAAATTTGATTTGGCGATGATAAAGTGGAATTTTTGGCGTCCGAAGTTTTCAGAAGTCTACAGCAACCATGTTCGTTTTCCAAAACCCTACATTCTAATTACGGGGTTCCCTTGAGTTTCGTTTTGGAAAAGAATAAATCGCTTGTTACAGTCAAACAGGGAATTTAGTATGCAAAAGAGAAATAATAAGGGCCGTGTCAGAGGGCTTTATAACTGAGAGAAAAATTTGTCCCGCTACGATTCTCTTCGGAACCAGAATTGAATAACCTAATCTGCAATTACGAATTCAAAGGATTTCGGGAGCCATTTCCAAAACTGTAATTTACTAAGAAAATATTTATTTACAAGAATAAACGAGGACAAAAAATCGACATAGGCATTTCATTTGCTGCTTGCATGCATATTATTTTTTACTCGCACAAATCTAATCTTTAGTCGAATTAAAAAATGAGATCTGGACTCGTTTTCTAATTAAAGAAATATGCTGTGCCTCTTTTTTTTTCTTAAAAAACAATCAAATAAATAATTTAGCTTTTGTATTTTTTATTTTAAAATAACAGTGTTGTATTGGAAATTATTATTAGAAGCATTAATACAAAGATTAAATTTGAGTTTAAATCAAAACTGATGTTTTCATTTTTTTTTATCTATCATGTTTCTATTATTTTAGACGTGAAAGAAATATGAATATAAAAGTAATGAGTTTTATATTGATATTTCTTTGATTTCTAAAATAATACAAAATTTTAAATATTATAATATATATTATTATATAATAATAGAATATTTTATATTTTATTTATAGTATAAATATGCTTTTAAATAGATAAAGTCACCAAGTTATTATATTATTCTTTTCACTATTCAGAATTTTTTATTACTATAATGAAGGATAGTATTTTCTTAAAGTTTAAATTAATGAATTAATGAAGAATATGATAACCATATTATTTCAAAATTAGAGTCTTATTCCACATATGTTATTATTTTCAAAATATTTTGTGTTGTAATTTAGCCTATTTTTATCGCTAGTCTCCTTATATACTACTTTCATTCTTTAATCCTTTTGAAGAATAACATACTTTTCATGTTTCTAATACTAATAAAAATATGTATAACTTTTAAACATCTTTAATAAGTATTTCTTTTTTTTAATTTTCAAATTAATAATATCTCGTAAAAAACATACATGTAATCTCTAAAATGTATTCCATTTTATTTTTTAGTTTGATTATGTTTTTATTATGATTAGAAATGTTTGAAAGGAAATTTTTGTAAATAAGCTCTTACATTGCAGAAATTATTATATTTAAACTACCCTAGAAATATTTTGACTTATTGGAATTTACAAGTGAAACGCGCGTGAAATATAAACAAATATTAAACCTTCGCGTTTTAAAATTAAATTTCTTTCCGTAGTTATCAGCAATTTGCTTGAATTTTTAATTTTTAGAAATATTTGTAAAAATGAACATAATTATAAAATCGTTCAGTGGGAATGATTCTGTTCCTAGAATTTTTTTTTTTTTTTTTTTTTTTTTTTTGTGAAAGTTACATCCCCAGCACCAATTCAATTAGATCGACAACAGGATGAAAGAAGAGTCATTACGCAGAAACCATGTCCCCAAACATGTCATTTATCCCTTTTACATCAATCCTAGTCATTAAAGAGATATAAATTCCCATTTAAATTATTCATTGGTTTTTAACTCGCAGTTCTCATCCATCCTATTATTTCCAGTTACCAGGTTACTCCAGGACTCCTGCTGTAAGGTAAGAGGAGAGTAATAAATCATCTTCCACAAAGTCTTGTCCGAAACAGTTGAGTTGATTGTGATGAATGATTAGAGCAAAGGGTGGGTGCTGTCAAAAAGGCTGGTGATTCTGTATTCGAAAACTGTATTCGTAATCGAAAAGGATTGACGACAGGCTCCCAGTGATAACTGCAAATGAGATTATCTTCGTTAGGAAATTTGGGCAGAGAGAGGAAAAATGAAAAGTATTTTTTTAACCCTGAATTAATTTCGAATGTTAAAAGAAGATTTTTCCTGTTTTCGACGAATTATTGATTTTGCGGATGTCATTAAATATTCTGAAGGTTTACATCTCATTTTTCATTGGCTGAGCTGATTATGATGAATTTTAAAGTATGATCTTGAAATTCTTGCCAAAAATCGGCCAATGAAGTACTTATCTCGAGAATATTTTACCAAAATTGTTCGTGCGCAGGCTCTATTATTTATTTTAGAAAAGTGCCTGTTGGTCCTCCATATTGTATCCGAATGTATTTATTTTACAATTACATTGGATTTAAATATATTTATTTCTGTTTTAAATATTGTTAAGACAATGAAACAATTATCTAACTTTCACTAAATAATTTCATTTGTCAATCATATTGATTTTCGAAGTTATTTTCAATAATAAGAAGTGCATCCCTTAAATTAAAACATTAAAAAAATAATTATCAGTTTTAATTTAAAATAATAAAATTGACAGTAGCCGTTTTTACCTAAACGATAAATTTTATTTCGTAATGGATAATACATTTTATCTATCCTTTTATTTTTATAATTTTACAACTATTCAGTAAGTTGTTAAAAGACAAAATCAAATATGAATAAAATCTTAAGGCAGATTCCCCATCTAAATCACCTTTGTTTAATTGTTGGTTCAAATTAATGAAGCTCTTAAATTAAAAATATTTAAAATAAGTTATAGAAATTATACTCTTTTCCTTAAATTACGTAGATTTCTTTCTTTCCAAATTATATAAAAAGTTTAAATCCCCATACATGCCTCGAGGAGCATATTATCTTTATGTCCATTTGTTCACATATGACATTATAAAGGAGTAAAGTTCCTTATTTATCGAGAAAGTTTACTTCATGATAATTGGCTTAAAAATGTCTGTGTCATTTAATTAAACTTAATTATAATGTTTTTCTCTCTATTTTGATGTATAATCAGTGAATTGTAATTAGCAAAAAATTTACATGTACAGAAAAAATTTTGTCAACGGACTTTGATGATAAGTATTCCATATTTAATTAAAATACATATATATTAATATAAATCAAATGTGTTATGTGGAATCTTCGCTATTTTTTTCATAGTAAAACTATATTACACGTAGCATGAAAGAAAACGTCATTTAAATGAATCAATGGTAAAATTAACATTTATTACAGCTATTCATAAATCAGGAATAATTAATCAATACATAAGAATTTTCTGTCAATGGCTTGGCTACAGCAAAATTGATTTATTTGCCAATCACCAAGCTAGTTATTTTTTTGAAAAAAGAAATAGTAGCACATCATTTTTGATAAACGAAGAGATAAAAGGTTAATAAATGCGAAATGATTATGTTCTAAAGTGATTTATTACGCCCAGAAAAATAAGAATCTACTGAGATGTAAAACATAATTAATAATAAAAAATAAATAATTCTACGTAAGAAAAATTCTGATTATTTGATGAATTGATGACTTTACAACAAGGAACGTGTTATTTTCTTATGAACTTGTCATTGGCCAATGGAATTTGTTTATTTTATGTGTATGGATATATATCTGAACAGAAACTCATTTGTATGTAAGAAAAATCATGCATGTAAAGGAAATTAATAAAAAAGGACTGAATTAAAGCAGTTTGTTTTATCATACAATTCGTTATGATGAACCCGAATTACATCTTTCTAGAAATTGTAATAAAGAACTACCATTCACATAAGCCAACTTGTGAATTGTAATTCAATATAATAACAATATTTATGAAAAAAATTATTACTAAATTTATGAAAAACAAACTGTGATATACATAGCCAATGTCGTATACTATGTATTGAATACTATGTATGTATGAAAGTTACTATGAATTCTACTTAATTCCTTTAATCTGGACACTTTTAGAAGATAGTATTGAAGGAAATAAATGCTTTCAAACATAATCTTTATTAATCATTTCTGAGCAACATTCAATATTTTAATCATGCATTGCATTTTATTGGAAATATTTGATAAGTTATATGTATGATGTTTGTAGTTGATTTCTTAATGAACACATAAATTTCTCATAAAGAGAATTAAAATTATTATTTGAGAGCGGTATAAGGTAATCGCCAGTTAATTATTTTGATTACTTAATTTTTAGCATTAATACAGAAAAACATCTGTTTTTGCTATTCCTTGAATATTGTATAAGGAATGTATTTTTGTTGAGTGCGTACATCAAAAGTTGTGTCGAGAGCATCGACATCAACAGCTGCTGTGAGTAATCTGTTATTTATATTGAATGATGAAAACACAGCGAGAAAGGTAACTGCACCTGTTGCTTTTTTCATTTCGTAGATCTGGGCTTAAAACTTAATTGCGTTGTGAGTCATAGTAAGAGAGAAGACATATTTTTGAAGCTTTAGGCACTCGTTCAAGAAATGCGTTCACAATCTCTTCGTGATAGTAAAGAAAAAATATTTCCATTCTCTTATTCACATCGGAGGTCGTTTAGAATCGTTGGATGCCAGCCGAAATATATTTTTTTTTGCCTTCAAAAATAGATGGAGATGTTATTGAAAATAAATTTCGTTCCAGAAATAGCAAGAAAAAATATTATTAACTCTGTTAAGGGATAGGGAAGTCATTTATCTCTTGCGTTTGTCATATGTAAGCAATAGATTATTTGGAATGTAACTTTAAATGTTTAAAAAAATATACATTCGGTTGGAGTAAATATATATCATTAGAACTTGAAACTTGCTTTGCCTAAATTGCTCTTGAATAAACAACCTTCATTGAATTGAAATTTGAGGAGACAGTAATGACTGCATTTTTGAAGAATTTACTTCACTGTGATTACATCTTGAGAAGTCAAGATTTTATCACAGCTTGACTTCCCAAATACAGTATATAGCTTCTTACAGCACTTTTAAATTTTAGAATGTTTCTTCACATAAAGACAATCATAAATTTTTTCTTGAAATTTTATTCATTCACTTAAGGTCATGTACTGATTTTCTAAGTATTTATGTTGCGGACGGTTATCCATATAGTACTTTTATCTTCCTGTTATTATTTTGATGTTTTAATATAATGGTACATTAATTTACAAGGTGAATAGTAATTCAAATATAAGTTTTTAGCAAATGTATTTTGAGCATAAATGTAAATTAATCAATTGTAAAATTCCTTAATTTTAATTTCGTTTTTCAAGTTTTAAGTTTTTTTGTAATTTTTTCTGGCTAAATTATTCTTAAATTGTTTTTCTCGTGTTTATGGAAAATTATTATCAGTATTTTTGTGTGGATAATTTTGTACGAAACAATTATAAAGCTCAATTTATAAAATTTCTATTAATGTTATAAAAATCATCACAACATGCAATGTAGTGGTTAAAACTTTTATTTTTCGAGTTGCACATAAAATGCATTTAATTTGGATAGTTCTGCTTTTCACATAAATGATCTTTTTTCTAATTTTTAATAAAATTTCCTTTTGAAGCACTCTTCAGAAAATTATTAAAAAGATTTAATGGGATGTAAATCTATACATATAGTTAATTAAATTCGAAATCGATTAGAATATTCTATAAGGATTTATAAACTTTGTTGCTAAAACTAGACAGATTATTGAATGTGGTTATCATTCTTAAGTACTTCTATTAAAAATCACACTTTAATGATTGATATCTTTCTTTATTTTATATTTACTTGCTCAGTTTTATTTATAATCTTAATTACTTTTTATTGCCATTGATTCAGCATCCTAAAAACAAACTCAATGTATCACAAAGAACAAATCTTATTCTGGCATTTAATCAAATGCACCAAGAATTGTAATTAGTGTAACAAATGCAGCTATTATTAATCTAACTGCAGCTAAAGCACTTGTGCTGCAGGCATTGAAATATGCACCTCCCTGCACGTATATGATTAGCCTCATTCCATCCTTCATACTGATCGATTCAGTGCCCAGAGTCCAGTGATTCACACTTCCCAGCTAATAAAACAGCTGTTTTTTTGCAGATTTATTTATTTATTTCCATGAGTCACCTGTTCCTGCCAGGAAGAAGCTCTCAAATGAAGAGTTGTTCCGTTCCCAGCACCCTTTTTAATCTAGCCAGTGCCATGCTGAAGGGAATGCGGAGAGTTAATCCTGTTTCTCCCTTTTCCTGGGTGGACGTTTGCCGATTTTTTTTTAGAGTTTTTATTAACCCCTTCAGTTTCATTTTCGAAACTTCGAAACAGGGACACTTAGTAAGGGGGTCATTTTTACAGTCACAAGCTTTTGTCACGGAGAGCTAAAAATTGACATTGTAAAAAAAGTTACTTGTATTGCTGATGTTGGATGATGAAAAAAGCCCAGAAATGTCATTTAGGAAAATATGTTTGGCTTATTGATTTGAA
This sequence comes from Latrodectus geometricus, assembly GCA_026290005.1. Classification (NCBI taxonomy): domain Eukaryota; kingdom Metazoa; phylum Arthropoda; class Arachnida; order Araneae; family Theridiidae; genus Latrodectus; species Latrodectus geometricus. The sequence continues at coordinate 206,049 of JAPDSC010097191.1, read as the reverse complement.
ACAATTCTTTATTGACTTAAATCTAAGAGAAACTAATTATTAAATTTGTAATGTGATTGTTAGCGAGAGCAGTGACTACATGAAAATAAAGTATATATTAAATGTCTTAACTAAATTCAAGTAAACAAGTAAATACATCATGCTTGCCCGTATATGATGATTCAATTGATTTACATGGAATGGAATAATGTTGGAGAGAAAGGTGATGTGACTATATATACGTCGTTGAGAATTTTGTTTTGTATATATGGATATTTAACACAACACCAGGTGCGCGTAGTCTTTCAAATGTTAGATTTGGAAATCTTTATTTTTTTTATTTTCTACTCTAAATTTTTGGAATTTATATTAGTTACATCATTGTAAAAGTGAAGCTTAAAATTAAACTGAGAAATCGTAAAATAAAAGTTATTTCTAATGATATAGTATCATTATCCTATCTTACGAATGCTGTGTAACAGATAAAAGAAAGTCAAGGTATATCTGAGGGATAAAATATTTTGAATGGAAGTATAGTAATTATAATTCTAATAAATTGCATTCTGTATTTATCTTATGTTAGGAAAAATTATTTATTTGGAAACTTTAACATTTTTTAATTTTCAAAATGAGAACACATGCATATGTAATGCTAAGATTAAGCAATCATAGCTAGTTATTTTCAAACTTATCCCCAAAATGTTTTATTAATAAAATGTTTTTAGACAAACATTGCTAATTAAAATGCATTCAATTAGTGTTTACAAAATAAACGAACAAAAGTCTCAATTATCTGACAGTCGTTTTACCGATATTCTATTTTGATAATTCAAGGGATTTAAATAAAGGACGATCTAAAACTACTTTAAGAATTTCTATATGCGGATGAAAATAGTACTTAACCATTATTTAGTTATAATTAGTATATCATCGCTTCATCACACATTATCGTTACATTTTTTATGTCTTTATTGTTATGGTGTTTCTTTCTAATTGGGTTACAAGATTTAAAATCTTAACTCCAGTGAACAGAGATGTAGTTATCAATGAAAACCTGTATTGAAATCTCACTATTAAAGTGTTCCAATTAAAGATTAAGACTATCACTAACATGATGTGAAGAAGCTAAGATCAATATAAAAGTATTGAACTATGTATTCTCTCTCTGACTAATCTAGTAATTGAAGCATTAAAAATTTATGGGATATAAGATATCTGCTTTCTGTGATACGCTTTCATTAATTCAATACGAGGACTGGGCGATTTTTATATATAAAATCACAGCTCTACTATATTAAAGTTAAAATTAAGTGAAACAAAATAATCGAAATATTACGATTTCTATTCGTTTCAAATGGTTTAAATAATCTTGTTAAAATCGTTTTAGCTACACATAGAAATCCTGAATTTTTCATTCGTGAAGTGTTTCGAGAAGGACTAGTAATCATCTATTGTAAGAAACTAGTAATCTTCATAACATCATATTACAATGTAATAAATTACGGTTATTTTCTATTATCATATTTTGAATAACCTAACAATGCATAATTGTTTGTGTAAAGTTTTATGATTTCCATTTAGTATGCTGTCGGAAAAGGCTCTTGTTTTGTGGATCGCGTTTACGTGTTATCCAACGTTCACAGGGAAGAAACCGTGAAAATTCCCAATCACTCTTTTTCCTGCAGATGATTTAATATAAAGTATAAGCTATGTTATTTTTGTTCTATTTACTCAATGAAATATTAATTTAAAATAAACAGAAAACATGCATGCACGACGTGCAGAAAACAGAAACGTACATATAATGATCATTAAAGATAAAGCATGACATTGAATATATAGAAACATGTGTAGATAAACCATATTGTTTATTTTGATTATTTACGGCCCTAGTAATATGGTCTAATACAACATCATGTTTGAGTTTTCACACAATTCTTATAACTCTATATAATATTTTTATACATCACAATTCTCTCATAGTCTACATGATTTTGCAATTATCAAATTATATAAATCTCAATAAATAACATCATTGTGTTTAAATAATAACATAAAATGCTTATGAATCAAAATTTTTATACTCTAATTTTCTTAGTTTTATGCTGTTACAAAAATATGGAATAATAAATCCCAATTTCAATAAAAAATTTCATGTTTTTGCACAATCTTTTAGTTTACGAATATTAATTATTATACTGTCTATCGTAAAATAGGAAATATTTTGTTACAAAAATAATTAGTGAAGAGCTATAAATTTTAAAGTTACATCGACTTGTTATACTCTCAAGTTAATATAAATTGATTTATTTGCTGATCTACAATTATTTTTTTTTCACCATGTCCACATATTCATTTTACAAGCAAAAAATTACATACTTAATTTAATTGTTGTAGTAATTTTTCACATCTCATAAAAAAGGGATGTTGTTTCATAATTTATGATTATCGATTTATACTTTGCACTGAAAATTTAACGCAATCGACTCCAACAAAGTAAAAAAGAAAAAAAAAAATACATATCTGCTGAACGGTGAAAACTTTGTGAGTTAGAAACGTAATTACGTCAAGTCTACACAAAGTCATAAAGGTTTCATGGTTCAGATTAAATAAGGTAGCAACACAATTCATAAAAAAGTATGATATAATGGAAGGTTGTTTCCAAGGGGTGGGTGAGGTGTTTTGTGCACAAAAATGGGGAACTTCCAACGGATTGTTTAGCTATTCAAAGAGGCTTTGTTGCGAGAAACAAAACTGTTGATGAGTTTGTTTTCGCCAGCATTCTTTTTATAGTCTTTTCGAAAGTGTTCATAAAAATGCAATTTCAAATCCGGATTGTTAAAACATGAGAATGAGTTATTCATGTAAAACTATTTTTCTTCTTTGCTATGAGGAGGCACATTGATGCAAGTAGGACCCTTTAGAAGAGGGAGGTTCTGTGGGTCGTTTTCTTAATAATTGCTTTCTTTTAAATGAATTAACTTATCATTTGGCAGTTTAATTAAAAAAATTTATTGTCTCCCAGTAAAAAATATTTAATCTTATTTTTTTGGCATTTTGTGAAACATTGTATGAGATGCTTATTCGTTGTTATTTTTATTGATTCTTTTATCTTTTTGAAATATTTCACATTCTCATTTTTTAATTTTCCTTAATTTGTTTTAAAAATCATATTAATTTTTCGTTTTATTAATATTTAATTACTTAATTTATATTAAGATTTCTTAATTAATACATAATTGAGTAATCCTTATTTAAAAACATTTTATAAAAATATATGTTTTTAATGCAAAAAAAATTTCTCTGCTCTAAATTTCAAAAAGATCGTTTGAAACAAATTTGAATAATTGATTCTTTTAATATTTTATTAATTAAATTTAACATATAAATTAATATATTGTTAAATTTAATATTAAAAGCTAAAAACATTATGCCTTCAGATTCATAATTAATCCACAAAATAATTTGTTCATATTAAATGTGAAACTTTTACACAAGCTAACTTTTTTTATTTTTTATTAATGATTTTAATTTTGCAATTTAAAGTATGATATTTGCTTATTTTGTTACATTGTTCATTTCATTAACACCCAAAAGCACATGATTTATGTATCTATATAAATTTCATTTACTTATTTCTCTTTTTAAATAGATTGCTATTTTGCTATTTTTTATATTATTTGATTGCATTATCAATAAAACAGCAAGTAAAATCTATTTCTGTTTTTTCATAGTTTCCTGTCGCATTTACTGTGAAGAAACAATCTTTTTAAAATAATTAACTAATATCTGAACTTTATTTTTTATTTAAAATTTGACTTATGTATGAAAAATGATCAAAGGCAAATTTTTAATTTTTGAATTAATTTATTATGATTAATCATAATATTAATTAAAAGCTGTGCCGCCCAACCTGTCTAGTGGTTAGCGTACCTGACTACAGATGGATGGGACCTGGGTTCGAATCCTGGCTCGGGCATGGATGTACTTTCTCTCTTTCTTGTCTTTGTCCTTTCTTTGTGTGTGAATGGTCGTGTACCCTATAAACGGAACCTATGGCATGTGTGTACTGAGGAAGTCGGACTCCACACCAAATATGGTTCAGTTGGAAAAGTGGGAGCAGTGGACCCCATATTGCCAGCCTGGCTGGCACACGACAACAACAACAATAAAATGTTGTATATAATCAAAAATGCCTGGTAATGTTTTTGCAAATTTAAAAATACATTTTACATGAAGTTTAATCCATTTGAAATAGTTAGTTCATGGAATTTAGTAAAAGAAAAATTATAAAATAAGCTATATTTGCTAGAGAATTCGATTCCTACATTAATCTTATAAACTTTTATGACTATTGCAATATTTCAAAATGTGTTCCAAGTTTGCTGCTATAAACTTTCAGGTATAATCTCTAATAAACTTTTAAAGCTATAAGTTAGTTTTTTAAAATTTACTTGGCTCTAAATTAGGATTACGAAAGATTTTCCATTTTTGTTACCCTCATTTAATGTAATTACATAAATATGATCTGTATTCTCAAATTATTCTTAAAATTAAGATTAATAAAATGTATAGATAGTTAGAGTCCACATCTTATAATCCCACCTGAATTCCTGACAGTTTAGTTTCTACAAGAATTTTCAATAGCATTACACAGTTCTTTTTCTTCAATACCCTTGCAAAAAAAAAAAAAGGAGTTCAAAAATCAAATGGGTTTCGTTGAATTTATACTCAAGATAATGACAAGACATTTTAGAAAGCCCTTTATTGTTTCTTTCTAGCTAATCCTGAAATATAAAGTTTATTCCATGAGATTCGATTCACAATCACACTTGTGAGAACACTAAAATAAACAGCTTCCTTTTTACTAAGATGAGTGAAAGAGAAAAAAAAAGTCCCAAGAGTGAGAGGCGGGTAGAGGGGCGAAAGAAGCGATCTCTTAACTTTTGTAAAATTTTTAAAGTGCTTTTCCTGATAACTTTGCGGGAGTAATGCAATTTTACAACCCACCGAACGTCTACGTAATACCCGCGTGGAGACAGTATCAATCCTCCGCTTCTGTGACGCTTTGCAAAAAAAGCGCCATAAATGTGATCCGTAAAATTCTTTTGACAGCTTTTTTGAATACGAAATATGTTTTCATTTAAAATAAATACCCATTCCGCGAAGATGATGTATATTTTAAGAGACATTACTTTCCCTAATTTCTTTTCTTTCCAAAATTATTTCTCGTGATATATTTCTATCATTTGTATCTTTGCATTTCTTTCAAACTATAATGTTTCAAATATGAGGAAAAATCTTTTAGAATGTTAATATTTTAAAAATTTAGATTTCGAATCCTAAAAATAGTTGTTTAAATGATCTCTCCTATTATACATTGTACATGTATTTTTTTTTCTTGTAAGTTTTACTTTAGCCCATTTTTAATTTGAAAGTGTTATTGGAGACTTGATTAGAAGTAGGACTTTTATCAACAGTTAATTTTCGTATCCAGTGTTAAATGTTCACAAAATAATAAATAATTATTCAAATTTACATTGTGCACTTATGTATATGAGGAGAGCTTGTTGGGATGCAATTTTTCTTGATATATATTTAGAACACTCATATTGTTTTAAAATTCAAGAATGAAATATAACATTAAAAATTCAAACAATTAATGGCTTAAAGGTTGTAGTTTTGTTTTTATCTAACAATCATATACTTGAGTTAATCATTCACTTTATTTTTAAAATTTGCTACATCAAATTTCTCAGTCAGCAAAAAAAAAAAAAAAAAAAAAAAAAAAAAAAAAAAAAAGAGAGAGAGAGAAAGTTTTAGAAATTTACTAGATATATAAAGGAAAGTTGTTCTTTTTTTTCTTTATACTTTCTTTATCAATTTTCAGTGTTAGCATTTTGTTATTTCATAGAATATTTATTCCTTTCACTCAAATTTGCTTTCTTCTAGTTTTATTTCTATCTTTTCAGAAATTATGCCAGTTTACAATGTACAAAGCATTTTTTTATTGTTTGCACATTATTTGACCCAATGCATTCATAAGTGTATTATACGTGAAAATAATATGTAAAATAAATGTTTATGACTTTTTTAATTTAATATTTATTTTTAAAGAATTATAATCATCCTTTACGAAGAACACAGAAGCAAGAAAACATTATCTATAGAAACAGTACCAGATAAGAAGATATTTTTCTCATTTTTTTTTATAAAAAAAAAGAAAAGAAAAAAAGAAACACTTATGGATTTTATCCTGGTGATCTATTGCGTTTTTCCATTTTGCATTTTAATCGATGCTAATGGATGATATTAAACTGCGCTCAAAATATTTTTTGAAAGATTCCCTTTCTCTGTTTCCCGGTGGGGATAAAAATCCCTCGTTTCATAACGAATGGCTTCCCTCCGTGAGAAGCGGGTGCAGTGGTGAGATAAAAGGCCGAAAGTAACAACTACTGCTGCTCCCCACTTTCTAAAAAGGGAAAACGTGGAGGATAAGAGCGATGGGGGTAGAGAGCAGCATCTTCATCTGATGGTTTACATACGGGCACTCAACCCGTAAGTGGTGATGGCAGGCAGGAATCCCTCAATGTCACTTTTCGTGGGGTGTGGTTCCTCACAGCACACCTTAGCACGCGCTCACTTCCGCGAAACAGTGGTGCATAATCTCATTAAAACATCCTTTGCATTTGCAAAGCACACACTGGTATGAGAGAGATCCGCTAGCTAAGAATATGATTGCAACTATTACGTGATGGGATTATTATCTGTATCATTCGGAAAATCTGTCTTCATGACTTTCATTTAAAGCGTTCTAACATCTTAACTTCAAATATATTAATATATTCATGGATGATTTGATCAAAATTTAAAATAAGAATATCTGTGTTATTAATTGTTATCTATCTACATCTATATTTATATACTTTTTTAATATTATATATATATATATATATATATATATATTGTGACTTTCTCATATAAAGTAGCATTTTATAGTTATAGCTAAATTTTCGAATAAAAATAGAAAATTCGTATAATATTGTACTATAAACATAACGTCGTTTCTTAATAAATTCATAAACAGTAAGAAATTAGTTTGCATTCGCATTTAGTATTTGTATTTAGCAATTTATTATATAGATTTAATTGTTGTGTTAAATATATATTTTAGTAAATAATAAATACAAGAAAAAAAACGTTGTCTATAATAATAATAACTTACAAATATTATGAGTTCCTACTATTAGACTCCATTTATGAAATTCATAGTCATAACATCTAAAGATGAGTATTTGCATAGCTGAAACTTTATGAAGCTCATAATAAATTATAATTTATTCATTTATTAAGCGACGAATAGTGATTATTCTTTTGTTTATGATTCTTCTGAGGCGTCTGATAATTAGCTTTTGAATTTGAAGAATTTTCACGTTCCTTCACAAACCATAAGGCATTTTACTAGATATTTTATATAGATATTTATCTTGTTTAGTAAACAATTTTATGTTAGTTCATTTATTTTATTTTAATACATACTAAAAAGTTAACTTTATTGATTATTACTCAGGTGTTACATCTGGGGACTTTTAAATAACTTTGTCATAGCGATATTCATAAAATAGCAGAATTAGATTTAAATAATAATCATAAAAATGCCAAATTTCTGATATTTTAATTTTATCAATTTCGATTCAATTAGTTAATATTCAAAATATCATATTATTTGATGTTTTTGGATTTATTTTATCTTATCCTAAAAATAATTGATTATGACTTTAAAATGGCTTTATTTTCATTGTAGGAATGTAGCAAAACGAGACAACTTATAAATCTTAACTATTCTTACCGCATATAAAAATTGAATTAATATATGCGAAATACTTATAGTTAAGTACATAAAAAAACAGTATAAAATTGAAACTTTAAATATTAACATTTCAAAAATAGAAAACATTTTATAATTTATAAAAAAATAACAAAATTCACATACGAGCTCTGATTTTCATCTGATATAAGTACTTATCTTTTACTTCATAATCATTTACTCAGATTTTTCCGCTTATTATCTATTCATATTTCATGCAATGAGACTATCGAATAAATATGATCATAAATTATTTCCACAGAAAATTTTCCCATTATATTTCCCAGCATGTTTGACTTGAGTTACTTTCACTCCGTCGTTGATATTCTTCAGAAGCCACTGCTCCATCATCGTGATCATCAAGATGGCGGTTACAGTGCGGAAGGTGGGAATCGTTTACTATATGTATCTCGCCCACCCGAGCCTCCACCCTTCAAGAATACGAAGCATCACTCGTCTTAAGTGAAAACAACCGAGTTTACCTCATGTTCTGTGGGAAGCTCTCGGAATCGGCGAAATTAAGTGCATTCAGGAACGCTTCTGACGAAGATTTATGAAGCCCTAGGCATTCTCTCTTCCCTTGCCTGGCAAGCGTTAGGCGAAAGGCCTAACGGTTTTTCCTCAAATAGGAACCTTTAGAATTTTCGTTCCTGATTTTTATTTTATTAAATTAAATTATAAAATCCTATTTTTATCGCATAGTGATACCCTGACTGGCTCAATTTTCTGAATGAGCCCACACTATCATCTGGAAAATTACCAAGATATTCATTCTTAGAAGATTGTTTATATCTAACACGAAGTTATATTTGGACTAAGTATTTATGGAAGGGATAGGGGAATAGAATGACATCTTCTCATACTTAATATTTTATTTTTTGAACATATGCTTTAACTCTTAAGCCTTTTTTAGTCTTAGTACTTTTTCATGTATACTTTTTTCTAGTGAATAGTTATTGTTTATTGTCAGAATATTCTTTAACAAAAAATTTATTAAATCTGCCATGCTTATCGTTATTTGTTCTTATGCATCAAATGATTTTATAACTTAACTATACATATAGTTTGATGTATAACGATACACAAAGAAATAAAATTAAAACTAAAATATGTAATAAAAATCAAATTTTCAAAATTGCGAAACTGGAAATTTTTCAAACTAACAGTTTTCAAATTTTATTTGTCGTGAAAAAAGATAACCCAAAAAAAGTGTTTGTATCGTGTTATGCCTCAATAGAGTCTAAACAGCTTATTTTATGCATTTCTTTATTCTGTTAATCAGATTTTTCTCATCGGATCTCATTAAAACAAATATGTTTGCACATAATATAAGGACATAAGATATCTTTTATTGAAGAAACAGAATTGATTCACTTCAGTTTAATTTATATTGATCATTAGAAAATTCCTTGGTAATTTTTGTGTTCTAACGTATAATTCCATGCATCCCATTATTTTTAAATAAAATTTATCTCATTTCTTTCAGTAGTAAATTATTAGAAAAACTAGGAAATTTCGAGTTTATCATTTATTTGTTTGAAATGTCCTTTAATAACCATTTCAAAGCAGTGCAAATTCAATTGTCTGATATAAACTAGAAATTCAAGGTCTTATTTAGTGCAATACTACACAAATATTGCTTTTTCTTAATTTTGTCTCGTACGATATTATAAACACTTTCCCTTCATAATGTTTAAAACCAGTTTTGTGCATTTTGAAAAAGTATTATATTGAAGCATTTGAAATTAAGAAAAAGAGTTTATGAAATAAAATGAAACTTTATAGGATGTGCTTTAAAATGTTTTCTGATATGCTCAAAAATCTATCAAAGAAAATTACTGTTTAGAAAATATTAATTTAAAATATTTATAAAGTACTTGTATAAAATGAAAACTTAGTAATCACTGTACATGTTATTAAGTTCTGTATTTTCCATGTTTATAGGGTTCTATACTGTCATACATGATTTAATCATGATTTGATTGCAAGAAATTACCTGTGTGTTAGATTCTATTTACTTTTTGGTTGCATCCATTCATTTTCTTAAAGTTTATTTTGAAGCATCTGTAAATGGTAGTGTTAATTTAAGCCACACATGGTCAAAATATCACGGACTGAATGCTTTTATAAGAATTGTTCTGTATATTCATAACATTTGCCAAATTTCGTGTTTGTACAATCATTTGAATATTTATAATCGCAATTCTCTAAGATTTAATGTTAAGAATAATGTTAATTTGGACCTGTTTGCGTGTAACAGATTGTGAACTGTGATTTTAATTGCCAAAACGCTTTATTGTATTAAAATTATTTTTTTCAAATTGTCGGGACTGAAAATTGTTTCAATTAATGATTTAATAAATTATAAACAAAGAAATTTAATTACTTATTTAGTTTCTTATTACGAATTCTTTTCGTTTGACTAACAGGATAAAACTTATCTTTTACATTTTTAATAGTTAGACGTCGTAGATTTCTGAAAATGTAATTTGACGTATGAAAATTAAAATGTTATGTTTCAAGATTTAAGGTGCTAATTTATATTGCCTTAATTTAAATTAAAAAATATGGATTCACAACTACCTGAATCATACAAGTTTTGCATTATTTTAACACATGACTTTAAAATAGTTAAATAAAAAAAATCATTTTAAATTTATCTTAATTTATAAGTGGACTCTTAGCATAGAATTTAAAACTTTATTTCAGTATTATGAGTTCACATTGCAACCATGCAATTTTGAAAACTTGAATGGAGATATAACAGGTTGGGGGAAAAGTAATCCATTATTTTTTCGGTAGACGTCTGTAGTGGTCGATATCTCGTGAGGTATCTATCACACAATTTCAGATTTATGCTCGTTGGAAAGGTGACATTTGACACTAAAATATCCTCTTGCGGTTTTTTGTTTGATTAATTCAGTTACGAGTACAAGGTTTTAAAAATGGAAGACAACAAACAGAAAATTCGATACATTTTCGTTTTTCTCTTGTAACGGCGAAAAAAATAGTCGGGTGGCTAAAATTGTGAAAGGTGTTCATCGTCCTATATAAGACTGTAACAACCAGTTACGTACAATTTTTGTTTCGTCGATTCCGTTCGGGTAATTTTGATGTTAGAGATGCACTTCGCATGTGGATACAGCATCGTCGAAAATGTCTATAAAATATCAAAAATGATCGAAGTTAACCGCATGTCAGCAGTCGTAACGCGCAATACCTAAAAATCTACATGAAAGCTGTTTTAAACCTTTTTACAAAGTGAATCCAAAAGAAGTTACATAAAGTTCACGTAAAAATAATGGATTTCTTTTTCCTCAACCTAATATATCTTATGAAACATTTTACTCTAAAATTACTAATTTTCAAATCTTTTTTAACTTGAGCATATTTTTTAATATTAGTAATTCTAGAATAAATATGATTCACTGCATCGGAGAATAATAATCTTTTCATTGTATTAATCAAACAAGAATAACCATTTCAAATAGAAATGGTAAATTGCGTCTGCACAGTTCATCGGTTATTCCTTCGCGTGTCGATGAAATAATCCTCTTAGTCGAGCGTAAAGAAACAGAAACATTTATTAGGGTTTTATTCAAAAACTAGAAGGCTGTAGCAAATGGCAGAATGGTAGCTTATCTTCAAGACCACCTACTGTTGGCAGTAACTGTTACATAAAATAACCAGACATGTTTTGGACGAAATAGTTCCATCATCTGATTTTTTTGCTGATGTACGTCATCACCCACGTGAAGTATGGTGAGCTTAACGCCTGGTGTAACTGGCATTCTATCATCGAATGTTACTTTCTCTGAAAATAAACGTTCGCTTTCTTCATTCATATGCCATTTTCCAGAACTCTTTTGCCGATGGTTAATTATTAAAGGCTTTTTAATTTTAGGACGATGAAAGTGCTTTGATTGTTATTCATTTATTTATTTTTGTTTTAACACAGAAGTTTGGTGTTTCTAATTTGTATTCGATGTTTGTCTTAGCGTATCTCATTCAGTCATCACCAATCTGGAAGCTATCTTGGTATAAAATTATTGAGTTTTATAGAAAAAATTGGCAAATGTAACTGGTCACTTAATTCATTGAGTATTTTAAGCTTAATTTACATCCCAAGATACCGTACGTTCTCTTATCAATTTTTATAGTAACAATGATAAAATAATATCAAAATGTGTGAATCCCAGATTTGAGCTTTAAAATTGAAAATACACAATTGAATTCATTTTAAAAATCTATCATCAGACAATATTTTTTAAATTATGTTATTGAAGAATTAAACTCTGCCACACACACACAAATATAGGTGAACCGAATAGAATGCGCATTAGGATGAAAGTTAGTATTATAATATTTTTTATTGATTTCTTTGATAAACATATTCTTTTAAATTCTGTAGTTCTATAAATTCTAGTTTATAGAGAATTTGGAACAATGCGATTATACTTATTTTTTTCTTCTTTCATCTGCTTCATTATTCCAAACTATTTTGCATACTTTCGTACAGCTTTTAAAATATGATTTTTTATTCAAAATATATATTATAAGTCAAAAATTGTCGTACTCTTATAATATGTCATGGAACACATTTACACATCACAATTATTGGCTCTACATTTTTTTGACTTTATTTATTTACGTAATATAAAAGCTTGTATGAGTGTTTTTCTGTGTATTAAACTATAACCGTGTAGCACAGCATTTGAAAAAATAACTTATTTTCAGAACTCGTGTCTTGCTCTTGACATATCCAGCATTTTTATTTCTTGTAGGGATTATTGACACGCCTATATTTGATTGACTCATGATTTGACCCCGTATCGATCTCCTTAAAGACTAAGAAATAGGGCATCTAAACTCTTTTTCTATTTTTTCCGTGGTTGTGATCTATAATTCAATTTCAGAATTATGATTTTGTTCTCTCAGTATTATTAAATAATCTATAAATTAAATAGAGTAATTATATTTTTACCTGTAATAAGTAGAAGTACAGCTGTGTTCTTCACATTTTTCTTTATTTTCATTCATGTATTATTCTTCGCTTAATAATTCATACTTAGTTTTAAAAAAGGATAATTTTTATTCAACAACGTATCAAAGCAATGCTTCTTTGAAGGTAACCTTATATATATACAAAATAATTATTATATTATTATTTATAGCTACTTCATATTTCAAAAACTAATTATGTATTTTTAATTGAGCAGGCATGTTTATTTCCTTATAAAAGAAACGCTCTATTGAAGTTCTCAAATATTTGTTCTGTGGAGTTTCTCCTCCCGAAGTATTAATTTCATCGCATACCTTATTCATTCTCGTTAATTCGTTTCTTTATTGAGTTCAAAAATAATTTTATTTCATTACACTCAGTGAAGCAGTTCGCATTCTTTCGTCTATGTCTGACTTAATATCTGTTCCTAATTAGATTTCCTCTTTTCTCAAAGCCCATTCAATGAATTAAAAGTCTTTTCAGACACGTCTGAACACTTTTTTCTTTCCTTTTTTACTCTTATCCTCATTAAAAGTCTCTGTTATCAGAACATTTTGTAAGGATGGGAGAATGGAATGCCCTATATACCGTAGAATCCTCTTTTCCCTATTTCTGTAAAGAAAAGGATGCAACAGCGGCATTCCAGAATCATTCGCCAGGAAATCCGAAGAATATATAGCCCGCAGGGTAGAAGTCGTATAGCTGTAGCATACAGCTATGAATGGATATCCTTCCACGCGTAATAAAATAGTTCCAAAGGCGTGTTTGTGCAAGTCGACTTTGTAAACATAACGGGACTCTTGTGTGTTTCTTCAAAAGTTGGAAAAAATAAGTTGAATCCGCTTTTCAAGCACGACGAAGTGTTAAATTATTTTCGATCACGTTACAAGGATTGGATGGAAGGAAAAGATAATGTTTTTTTTTCTTGTTTGATAAAATAATTTTTTATCCACTGCCTCTTCTCAAAACTGACGAGCCTTCTTTTTATTGTAAGAAGAAACGAAAATCGTTGTATGGTTGGATATACACTGCCTATGTACTCATCCTTTTTTAATAATATTTTCTATTTCTTAGGGAATTCAGAGCATCTTTATTAGGCGTAGGGAATTTTTCCTTTCCTTGCGCCATGCAATCTAAACTGTCCAAATAGTTCACGATAAAACAAAGACCGTTGTTGAATCGACAACAAAACTGTAATAAATTTGTTCCTTGCCAAGACCGAAAGCAATCACTTTTTCGTTTCAAAAAGTAAAATAAGTTCTACAAATATTTTAAAGAAACAAGTTTTCGCTCACGAAACATTATATAAAAACAAAGTACTTTGTGTCTGTATAGTAGAAAATATTGTTTCGATTTTTGTGTAATTTTTTATGAGTGCATGTGCTTAAATTTCTTCTGCTTGAGAAACGATTTGCATTTTTTTCTCTGCTTACATAGTTTTCTACAAATAAATAGACATAAGAATGCAAATCCGCAATAGACATAAATCAAATAGACATAAAATCAAAAATTTCAAAATCCGCAAAAATTGTAATTGAATTAAAAATGTATTTTTAATATCTCTACCAAAAAAATATTTAAATATATTGAGAACCAAATATTTGTTCATTACTGATGAATACTTTTTAGTTTTACAGAATGAAACACAGTGTCCTTAATGGCTTTCCTATTGCTTTAGCTTCATTAATGGGAATTATATTTAATGAGTGAATCTTTTTTTTAATCGAATTTTAAAAACATAGCACATTAAACAAAAACATAGTTTTTTGTCTTTCATTTCTAATGCTAATTAGTTTATTTAAACTAAAATTTTACTTGATTCGCTATTTAATAAACTAATCCATCCTTCAAATTTTCTGAAGAAATTCTTTTGTTTTTATTTTCAGATAATTGATGATATTATGATTATCTTTAATGCAAACTAATTAATACAAATGTTATTTTAAAGTTAGTAGAATTGTCAACAAACGCTGTGGATGTGATAGAATACTCTATTTTAGATGTAGTAAAACTGATATTACCTGTGTATAGGTTATTAATACATTATAATCGTTTTATCGTTTATTTAAATTCTATGAAACTTGTTTCTAAATTATAGCTGTTCAATTTTTAACGCAAACAATCCTCTAGAAGCCATAAATTTCTGATTAGTCTACCTATATGAAATCTAATTTTAATATTAATAATTAAAATATGCTTCCATACAGACAAGTAAAAAAGAGGCCTTCATGAGACCGCGATGATTTCTAGTTTATGAAAATAAATTTTTTGTGCTACAAATATTTATCAAGTGATTAAATTTTATTTACAGAATGCTGCGTCATGTAAATTACCTTTTAACTTCAGCCCTCCAGTATGTACAGCTTCTGTTTAAAACTAAGCTTTCTAATTTATTCAATAAAGAATTACTTGAGTTAGAAAGAAAATCTTTGATATAAATGCACCTAATTCCATATGTATCATTATAAATATATATATTATATTGTTTTTACTCCAAAATTGACATAATTTAATTTCAGAGATAATTAATTTAAAACAGCTTATATATATATATATATATATATATATATATATATATATTTGATAAAATATAATTTCAAAAACATGATTTATACAGATTTAGTTGAAAAATTATATTAATTTAATACTTTATACAACCAAACAAGAAAAAGTATATTATAATATGTTTTGTCTAGCACTTTTGTGAAAAACACATAACTTTTCTTACTTTGCTAAATTTACTTGATTATATCATTTTGAAGATCACATTAGCATTATATTTTGTAATATATATTTTTTACTTTGTTACTCTTTTAATACCAAGCTGGAAAGTTTAATTTTAAGTATATCTTCATGGATCGAAACTTTAAACTTTTCCTTGATTTTCATTTTCTTCCGCTTTGCAACCTACTTTACAAACGTGAACTTTATATGGAAATTGTAGTCTATTGTCAAATTAAATAAGTGGTGATAAATTTTTTATGATCACTGAAATTCTCAAAATGTTATGATAGTAGTCACGCCTTTTAGATGTAGTATTTCGTAATACAAGATAGTTCATTTTATTATTCGCGAATAAACACATTCACTTGTTTCGTTTGTTCTATTTAGTTGTTGCGTCACAATTTTAGAGTAAATATTTATGTCAGAATATGTCCCATTGTCGGCAACTACCTGAGCAACCGTTTAAAATCACAGCATAATTTGCTTTCTTCGCGCATTTAGACTGAACAGGACAAGTAGCGAACTTAACTACTGTATCACAACCAGCATTGGAATCAGTTGATTTGAAGTGTGTCGAATTTCTTGGAATGGCCCTTCCACACGCAAGACTGCTTTCTAGATCCAACGGCATTTACACGTGGTGCACGAGGAACGTAATTTAAGAGAACAAATCCGGGAACATTTGTGCATGCAAAACGAAAGTGCCATAAATTTCTATTGTCAATAATTACAACTCTTGGCAGGTAGCAGGGAATTTTCTGGATTTATTGGCACCTCCTGAATTTTGTAGATTGACGATATGTTTCTGCTTCAGACTCTGCTGAGTTAAAGTGTTGTTTGCAATTTGTTATTAGGAAGATAGTTGCTTTCAAATTCTGTTTTATTTTGTAGTACGAATCTTGTGAGTTTGAATTTTTTCGTTATTGATTGTAATAAATGTAAACAATCGATTTTAATTTCATATTAAGATTTTTAATCGGTATTTTAATCAAGGATCATAAAATTGCTTTACTGTCATTTTTGGAAAGCTGTGTATGAAATAAACATAATATTTTTACCTGAATATAAACAAAGGTAGCTCCTAAACTGAGACATTTTATATTAATGTAAAACTAAACCTCTTTTATGGTTAAAATGTATGCGAAATTATAATTCAAAGCTTTGATATTGTGAAAATAGCAAAAGGAAGGCAATTATTGGGAGAGTATTGTTGGGGTAAAATATTATATATGTAGTAGCCGGAATATAATTAGTAACTAAAAAACAAATGGAAAGAGTTATAAAAAGTACCTTAAAATTAAATTACAAGCTCTGAAAATTAAATCATAAACTGTGCAAATCAAAAATAAAATAAATGCCACGGACTTTTTTTTCTGTTTTTTGACTGTTGATTACATATTCTTACAAAATTATATACATAATCAATGAATTTCACGACTTATAAACAATGATTCAAGCAGGTACATATGAGGTAGAATTTTAATAGCTTACAAAACCTTGAAGATATAGCAAAAACTATAGATATGATTTAATTATCTAATTCATCCACATTTTTATAAAAATTCAACTTATTTTTTTCTCACATTGCATATAAAATTTACATGCAACAAAAGAAATGAGTGAATACCTCTAACAATGTTATTATATCTCTAAAGATGTGTTTTGCTTTGAAATAGATTTAAAATTTAGAAGTTTGTGCATTTATAAATTATTATTGGCATCTAATCAAACATTTTATGTACAAAATAATTTATCTAATAAATCGTTTCAATTCATTAGACTGTTTGAATTGTGTAATAAGCACTAATGTTTGAATGAAATAAAAATTTGTAATGATTTTGTCATTTTTGTAAGGAATTCATGAACACAATCTAGAAAAATATTTGTGGAGTTTATATGAAATATATATTTCTAATTTCTATTGACGCATTACTGAGAATCTTTCATAGAGTGAGAAATTCTTCAACTAAAAAGTAAAGATTAAATACACTGTGCATCAAATCAATTATCGTATTAGCTAATAGTGATGGTTCCTCAGTAATTATGGTGTCTGTGTCTTTAATATTTATCCTATTGAGCAGCAAAGTGATATGACGTTGATTCCCTGGTGAACATCGTTCTGATTGGTAGATTGAAGTTTCTGTCAAATAGGCTGTGTCAACTCTTTTACTGTGAGTTTGAAATACACACAAGAACAGATATTTTATTTTCTCAGGTTAATCAGATGCTGATATTTCTGCTTTTAAAGCTTCGTTAATTTGCTGTAAAGGAGGATAAGATTAATTATAGTTGATCTCATCCTCTGACAATGGTTTAAAATTCTGAGGCGTTTGACATTAAGTGAACAAACACACACACACACACACACTAATACGGTTCATTGTATAACACATTCACTCTAGTTACTTTCCTTAATTGTGTTATAACACCAGAATTTGCTATTAATAGATATTTACATTTATTACTAGAAATTAATTGAAACTATGTGATAGTTATTAAAAATGTGAACCTGTGTAGTACAATATACTCAGCACTCTCGTCTACAGAACAGTCAGAACTCATATCCCAGAAACAGAAATGGATGTTGATGTGTATTACATTTCTATTAATTCTCAAAATATATCAACTTTTTTTTAATAGGATTCTATACTGTCTCCAAATGTCGATCAAGTAAGTCGTAGAATAAGATGCTATGTAAAATTTAAAAAAAATTTAAAGTATTTTTACCTTAGCCCATAATAATCACC
Source organism: Latrodectus geometricus (assembly GCA_026290005.1). NCBI lineage: Eukaryota > Metazoa > Arthropoda > Arachnida > Araneae > Theridiidae > Latrodectus > Latrodectus geometricus. The sequence goes on along the minus strand of JAPDSC010097191.1, from coordinate 187,730 downwards.
AATAATATTATAAAGATGTTAATTATGTTCTAATCATAGTTGTTTCTGAAAAAAAAAATGATGAGTAGCTTACTTTTAATTTTAATAAAACAAATATTTCAAAGAAAATTTAATTTTTTTACCATATTTAATTTTTTTTATCAAACCAGTCAAAGCTATATGTGTGTGTGAGTTGTTTTCTGAATAGATATTATTTATTAATATTAACTCACATACACTTCACGAACGTTTCAAGTTGATTATTCTTTGCAATAACTTCTTGGATTTTATTGCTTTGTTGCTACATGTGGTTGAAAAATTGTCTATTTCCATCTGAATTTTCATTGCTTTTTATTTACCTTTTATTGTTATTTATTCTTCACCATGCTGGAACGTTTATTTTTTAACGAAATTAGTTTTATCTGTGTGTAATAACAAATAAAAGTATTTTATCTCTTTCTTCAAACGAATAAAATTTCTCAAGGAATGAAAACAAACTAGTTTAGTGACGGCTTGTACATTTGATCCGTCTTTTTCTCTTTTTACCTAGTTTCCACCGTGCGTTATTTGCAGTTTTTATTAACCTTGTTGTCATTCTCCTTGTGACTCATAAATCTACGCACATTTCTTTTTTCTTCTTTTCCTCCAAGAAACAGAGTGATTCATTCGCACCTTCCAAGTTAACAACACCGCGGGGAGACAGGATTAGAACAAGGTGAACTTCCTTTTCTCTCTCTTGTTAAAAAAGAAGACAGCCTGAGAAATGCCTGTGCATAAAAACAAGCGTGTTTGTTGCTCTTTTTTTTCTCTTACTTCTCATCTCGGTAGTTGGCGCCTTGTTTTTCCTTTAATCTTTCATAGATGGTTCTATTACATTGATCTTGCATTTTTTATTTCGTTATATCTATATCGCCTTACACATCTAAAATTTCAAACTAGGAATATATATACATTTCACTTTTCCCGAATATCAACTTTTCAGTCATATTCGGGAAAAATCATTCTTCATTAGTGTCATTATAGTTCATTCCCCAATACTCTATTAAGATTTTAGACACCTGAAACAGTCTTAAAATATATGAATTAATGATTTATTTAAATATTAAATCCAGATGATCGGATGTAAGCATGGTTGATACTTATGTTAAACTAATTGACTGAGTATATTTTTAATATGATTAATATACCGTTCACACTGCACTTTTAAATAAGCTTAAGTCTCGAATTCTTTTACGCAAGGGCAATTTGCGATTTATCTAACTCGAAATCGATTTATATTAAATTAGTTTGGTGAACTGATTTATATAAATTGTATTTATAAAACACTGAACTGATTTATATACTATTATTGTAAGTATTGAACTGTCTGAATCAGATAAATATAATTATAACAGAAACAATATTTTAAGAAACGATGAAATAATGCGATTGAATAAAGTATTAACTAAGAATCGCAAAATTATGTCAGTTTCAGAAATATATTCAGTCATTCTTTAGTTCACATTCATCATTTGAAATCTTAAGTATCGTTATTTTAGTCTATTGATGTTTAAAATACGAGCTGAACTATATAAAATAAAAATATTATATAATTTATAATATCAAGGAACACAATAAAAAAGTTTTGGAACCAAAAATAATATTTCTTAAATCAGTTTCGAGAGTAAGGCAGTGCGAACGCAGTTTTCAGGTTGGTGTTTAACTTAAATCAAAATTAATATTAAATTGAGTTAAAAAGTGCAGTGTGAAAGGGGTATAAGTAATATAAAATAAACTGAGAGCTTACTATTATTAAGGTGTCATTATTCTTTCACATTTCTAAAACAAATTGATAACATAATGTACTTTAATTTGTTTAGATTCGTTTACCTTTTTAACATACGGTTATTTATGATATCATGGATAACTGTACCATATTTTAGCCCACACATGGAATGTTCCTGTTACCTGCTTGGATATTGATGCCATAATAGTACCAATGATTTGCATTATCTTGAGGCAATTGTAATTTACTCGATGCAATTATGCAATGATAAGTCAATAGTTTTTTTAATTTAAAAATCTCATCAAAGAAATCACTATTGGAATGATTATTATTAAAAGCTCAGGAACATTTCGCTAAACACCTCCTTATTTCTCTCCGTATGTGTCAGCAAAATAATGATTAAATTCATTGAAAGTAATCTTAACTAGAATGCTGAAATGTACAATTAATTTAAAACATATCTGGAATTAGTTTGAGGTGGAAACAATACACACTGGAAAAAAACGAACGAGCATGAAGCAGTTGATTATGTGAAGTGCATAAACATTCTCAAACGCGTGACAAATCCTCATTGAATATTTGTCACGAGTTTTCGTCATGAAACTTTACCAGCCACGACTCCCTGGGTAGCCATTGTGTCGGTTCGCATTTCATTTCTCATCCTCAGCGTCTGGATACACGGATGCTCTTCTTGCGCAAAAAGGAAGCTCGTTCTTTATTTTAACATAAAAGTAATCATTTCTTCTGTACCGAGCTCATCAAGGAATTAACTCTCCTATCTTGCATTAGTGATATTGGGTTTTCTTTTGGTTTCATGTTTTTTAACTATCAAATCGTTAAAAAACATGAAAATAATTTCAGCAACTTTAGAATTTTAAATCTTTTTTCATTTTTTTTCCTATTAAAATTTATACCAATACTTATAAGTAAAATAAGATGAGGAAATACTGTGCAGATTTTATTCGATATAAACTAAAATTCAATAAATTCTTATGATAAATCAACTGCTAAATCTGAATATGATATGTTAATATTGTTCGTAATACTTTGAAGTGTTTTGCAAGAATTAATATTTCTTTGCCAAATGAGATTTAATGGATATACTATTTATGATATCATGTTGGTGATTGAATGCAATATTTTTTTCAGTTAACATTCTTGCCTTCATCTTGCTTAGAATTTAACTAAATGTACAACAATAAACATTACTTTAGAAACAGTGATGGATAATATTATATGGTTATTCTTAAAGAGCTTGTGTTTATAAGTCGTAAAAATCTATAATATACATAGATAATCATTTAACGTTTTGCATCAAAATTCTTGTATACTTCAAATATATGTACTATATTTAAAGTAAAGTTTGATATTTCATAATTAGTTCTTGCTTGTTACTTTTATCACTAGTTTTTCTCAGTAAATGATTTATTTCAAATGTAAATCCATGAATTTATATTCTATTTTTCCTTACTGATGACGTATTGAATAAAAAATGAATATTTAACCTTATATTCTTTCCTATTTTGTTGGGGAAATTTATTTTTAATTTCAGCTTTAAATAGTTGATGCATAAAAATGAAATAAAAAGAATTTTTATTACTTTTTATATGTAAATTCATGGTAAATAATTTTACATAACTGCAAATATACTTCATTGTTTTTAATTTGTTGATATTAAATTTAAAATGATACTGAAAATATTTAACTAAACATCATAATTAATTTAAATATATTCATTTATATATATATTAAACACTGTAAGCATCTCAGCATCACAATTTAACACATTTTAATCAATATATATATATATATATATATATATATATATATATATATATATATATATATATATATATATATTATTAAAAGCATGTTTCTTCAAAAAATCATACTTTCTTAGAAAATTTTAAATTATTGAGTAGTTTATTAAACTATTATAAATTATTTCCTGTTTTTATTTTTGATGTTTTAACCTTTTTAAAAAGTATATGCGTAATTCTAAATTTAATATTTTTCGATTTTAAGCATCAAAGCATCATTTTTAAGCATTTGTACAGTGTTAGAAAATATTCAATTTTTAAAGTCATACTGAAATAAAAATTAAAACTAAACAATAGCAATTATTTTAAATTTTTCTTTATTTCCAATCATTAAAGTGCTTTTAAAAATTATAAAGAATGTTTAAGCATGTTTTTCATAAATTTTATTTAAAATCTTTTAAAGAAATAAAGCTCAACTTAAATGTTCGTTTATAAGTATTTGTTGAATACTTTTTTGTCGAATAAAAAATAAAAGCAAGGATTTCTTGTTTGTGGATTAAAAAGACTTTTATTTGATTATTATTTTTTGTGGATGCTGTTTCATTACCGAACCTCAGAATTTTATTTTCCATATAATTTGAAATATTTAAGTAAAAGTGTTTTTTTTTTTTAAATTTTTAAGCTTTCGTTAATTTATTGAATAATTTTTTAATATTTTAATTATAAATATAAAAATATATATTTCTTTACATTTTTTTATTACTTTATAATGTTAGTGATATAAGTTCTATGAATGTTTTCCCGTTTTATACGAAAATTTTGTTAATATTGAGGGAAAGGTTTCATATAATTTACAAAACATGAATGTTGTATATAAGCAAGTTAAATTAAGATTTTAAATATTTATTAATATCGTTTCAAATGAATTTAATTACCAAAGTATAAAAATGTGTTTGTTTTTTCTAAATATTTACTATATATCTTTTATATAATTTATCATTTACTGATAAATATTTTCAAAGGGTTCTTGATTTCTTCAATTTCAGTTCCATAAAACTTATAAAAAATACAAATTCATAAGTTTCATTTGTAATATTTTAATTTGAATTCTACAATACATTTACAAAATTATTAGCTGTTTAAACTCAAAATCACATAGATTTTATCAACAAGCAGAAAAATTGTTATTTGAAGAACTGACTTCTATTATCTTATTATTATCTTCTGAAGCTATTATTACCTTGCGAAGCATAAAAGTATTACACAAAGCATCCATTTAATTTAATTTACAATAAGCTTATGAATATTTAATTTCGTAGCAACATCGTATAGATCAGCCTGAATCTTTGCATCTGAATTTACTAAAATCAATCTATAATGTGTTAGCCGCCCAACCTGTCTAGTGGTTAGCGTACCTGACTACAAATGGGTGGGACCTGGGTTTGAATCCTGGCTCGGGCATGGATGTACTTTCTCTCCCTCTTTCTTGTCTTTCTCCTTTCTTTGTGTGAATGGTTGCCTACCCTATAAACGGGTACCTATGGCATGTGTGTATTGAGGAATTCGGACTCCACACCAAATATGGTTCAGTTGGAAAAGTGGAGCAGCGCACCCCATATTGCCAGCCTGGCTGGCACACGACAACAACAATAATGTGTTAGTGTCATTGTAAAATATTCTTGCAATGAAAATTTTCAGTTGCATTTGATTCTTAAAGTAAAGTGCTCATTTTTAGTAAATCAAGGTTTCGTTTTGAATTTTTTTAGCATTTTCACTACATTCAAATTTTAATTAAAGGACTTTTAATATCAAGTTCTTTTCATACATAATTACATTTTTTATCATTCATTCTTAATATTGATTTGCAGGATGTTTGATTTAAGAGTTCCGCAAAGTGATCCCGATATTTGGGTTATTGATTTTCATAAATCGAGGCATTTTAAGATTTATCTCATCTTAAATCTTGTGTTATTTCATTTGTAATAATTATTTATAGCATTCTCAATCAAATAATTTGAAATTTAAGCTGTAAAAATTCGCGGAAAATTTATGATGTACAATGAAAATATTTTTTAATTCATTAACTCTTATAATGTAATATAAGATACTGATAAATAAGAATAGAAATGAATTATTTACATGCGTGATTTTTTAAAAATATCTTTTTCGTGAAAATTAATATAAAATATTAGCCATATATCTTTTTAAAAGAATTAAAATCAAACTTATGTAATATTAAATTAAATTCAGAATAAATTTTGTAAATGATTGGCTTCATACATCATTACCTTAAAATTAAAATAATATGTCGTATGTTTAAAGAAAAAATTTGAGTTTCTATAAGCAATGAATATTTGTGTTCGTTGGATATGTGGATTTTATCTCACCGCCAAGTACTGCCATCAATAATTTTGAAATTCTAAAAATAATTTATCTAAGTTTGGCGTTTTTTAAGATTCCCCTGCACTTTATTTAATACATAAGTATTTTCTAGCAAATATATATAAAATAAAAATTGTTTGAGCGTAAGATTTTAAATATTTAAGTTTCATGAATAATCGTTGCATATTTATGCTGACAGTTATGCCTATTGCAAAATATATTTTGAATGCGATTTGAAAATAATCTCTTCGAAATCTTTATGATATATGTACTGAAACATCTTTTAACAGATTGTTTTTACCAAATGTCTTAAGCACTATGAAATTGAGATTTATATTACATTTTCTTAACGCTATTTACATTCGATAGATATTACTTATAATTAAAAATATGAATAACTTTTCATTCATTTTAATAATTTTATTTAATTTGCTAATTCTAATAGAGAGTTCTGTAGAAATTAATTCAATTTTATTTTCTTTAATTCAATTTTATTTTTTTGAATCAGATTCTTTGAAGTACAAACAGATTATATTTGATCATGCAAAAAAAACTTTGATTTGAAAATAATCTGTTTTATTTCAGAACTAAAATGATTATATTGAGATATAAATTAAGTATAATGAATTTTTTCTAATATGGATCTTCTTTTGATAACTTTTAAAATAATTTTATTCAACTATGACAATTAAAATATTTTCATGCACTTTTACGCTGTTTGTCCAATTTCATTTACTTGGCTTTAAATGTACTCTTTAAATATATTTTGATTTCAAGAAAAATCAATTCTATTTGAATTTAAAATATGATTTTATCGAAATGAATGGGTTTTTTTTTTAAAAATAATCATAAGAGATTTGAAAGGAATTATGCTGTGTTCTAGAATAAGAAGCTTATTTTATTACCAAACCTAAGAACTCTGAAAAGCTTAACTTAAAAAAAAATACTTACCTTTTAATTCTCTCTGCTGGAAAAGCGAAATTCTTTCCTTTTCTCTCAACTTGTAATCGATGAACTAAAAAGCAAGAAAAAGTTAAGTTTTCCAACTGTAATCACGGAATTAAATTAGAATCTAATAAAATTAAAAGAAGATTTAAGAGATAAGACGTCAGAAAAAGTTCTTTTTGAATAACAAATTCCTATATTTTTTCACTTAGTTCCTAATTTAAAGAGAAAACGACATTTTTATAGATAAATATATTCGAAGGCGTAATCTAGACTAATTTTGAAAGCTAAGATTGGAGACACCTCACTGGCTAGATTTTTTCGAAGTTCAAAGACATCTTTTACTTATTTTTATAGTTACTGACTCCTTAATTAAAATTCTAATTTAACAGGCCTGTGATTTTTCTGAAAGAATGAATTTTTCTTAGTCCGCAGATTCCACATATTGTTCCAGGGTAATTCTGCCATGCAGCTTCATATTCCTTCATAATGAATATTTTGTTTCCTTGAAAACTAGCTTTTTTTTATAGATTTAATAATATTTTCTTTTTTTATTGTGATATCTTTAATTCACTTTTATGGACAACTATATACGGAAGTAAAATATTGACAAAAACTATCTTAATAAAGTATTTCAAAGGTTTTAAAATCCTGCTTTTTGAAAAACAATAAAAAATTTGAGCATGTGTAATAAAGACTTAGAAAATTCAAATAATTTTTATTCATTCACTTTTAATTTCAATTCTAATTAATTAATGAATTTTTTATTAGCATTTTTACTTCTTTATGTAAGTAATAGCTCAAAAATTACATTTTGCCCCAATTTTTGTATGTTTCATATTGAAAGCTTTGATAAGTCTAAGTGCTTACTTATTATATTTTAAAATAATTACTTTTGAATTTGTGCATGTATTATTTCTTTCAGATGATTATAAATCAATTTTATTAATGTTTTTGTGATTTTGCCAGTTTTACAAGTCAAATTATAAATCACAAAACATCTTTCAAATCTGTTATTAACAAATATCCTTTATTTAACTTTAAAAAAATTCTTTATTTCTATTTTTTAACTTAAAAATTGGTTTCAATTGTTGATAACTTTAATTTTCTTCTTTTTTTAAAAGTACTGAAAAACGGATAGAGAAAAAGACCTTAAAATCAGTAAAGTAGCTTTTGAAAAATTCAATTTACATGATGTTCTTAATAAAAATAGAATAAACATTGCTGTAAGTTTTGTTTATATGAAAATGTTTGTAATAAAATTCTCATCGAAGAACAAAGCTATAAATAAAAATTTATTAAAAAAAAATTTGATGTTGGCTGGAAGTTTCTTAAAGTAAGCGCTTATGTTTCTCTGGATATGAACATGTAATACAATAAGCAAAAGGCGCAAAACATGTGCTATTGAAATTTATAACAGCAAATCCTTATTATTACTTTTAAAATAATTTCATTTAACTATGCAAATTAAAATATTTTTATGCACTGAAAATGGAATTGGTAATTAATTGGAATAATACGCACATAATTATCGTAAGCTGCAGTTTTATTTATTTGAATAAAAAAATGTTTTTAAGCAAACAGAATTTTTTAAACTAATTGTGTGTTCATTTCTTTACAATTGCAATTACACAATTTAAACGATCAAATTATGGCTTGCCCAATATATTATTTTCATTCGGTTTCTGTGGTTTATCACTTTTTGAGAAGAGGAAAATAATCATAAGTTGCCACATATAACTTGTATATGTAGATAATTTGTATATTAATTATAATTAAAAATGACATAAAAAGTAACCGCAAGTCACAAATTTTGAATTTCAAAAATATTTCAACCAATAATTATCTCATACTGAAAAAAAGTTATACTTATTTTATTAAATAGGAAATGATTATATATTTTAAAGAAACAAAATCGTTATGGCATTAGAAAAGCAAAGTTTAAGAATTAATTGAAATTTTCAAAAGTAAGATTCCTTTTACTTGTAATACTATAATTACACTTATTTTAAATTATTCTGTCTAACACATGAAAATGTATTTAAAGTTGATGAAAATGGAGGTTAACAAATCTTTCTTTGGTGACAAATTTTAGTCTGAAAGGAAATTAATCTCATAGACTATAAGGGAACCATGATAATGTTAATAGGGATACTTCAAAATGATAATTATTCCGTGTATTCTGAAGTTTTTTTTTATTTTTTAAACAGATTTTACGAAATAACTATTTTTCAAATTTCTTCAACAAAAACATATTATTGTGTACTGTATTTTTATTACTATCATTTAGGATTTTGAGTTGTTCTTTATTAAAAAAAAAAGAAATCTACAACTACAAGAAATCTACTACATTATTCGTGTATATATAGGAATTACTTTCGGCATATTAAAATTCTCAGTAAGTGTTAATTCCTAGTACTAGAAATTTTATTTCTTTAAGTACAAAAAATTTTAAACATAATCGTATATAATTTAAGTTGAAAAATTCATGAGTATATTTTATTCTAATAATTTATTTTATATCATTTATTAGCACCATCTTTATAAAACCTCACAAAATAAAAACTATTGAAATAGAAATATTGAGCACATAAATATCTCAGTATAATTATTCTTACTAATTGTCCCAAAGAAAAATCTAAATTTAATTCTAAAGAGTTTTATATTCCTAAAGACAAAAGCAAATTTAAGCGAGCTTTTCATGGTTATTTTTTGTCACTACTAAAACACTGAATTTATTTTTTAAACGATTTCATTGAAATTTCTTATTTTTTAACTTTCATATGGAAAATGTTTGTCAAAAATTATAAAAATATAAATTCTTTATCCATTTCTATGTTATTTATTTTTAAGAATATAGTTATGGATTAAATAATTTATTGATCTCTTGCAGAGCTTTGTTTATAATAACGTTAAATTAAAATATTTTTAGAAATTGATGTTTATTTACTGTAAGATATTAAGAGAATTTTAAAAGCAGGCCCTCATATGTTTGCATTTCTTTGTGAATTACGTTATAGGATATTTATAGAATAAAAATTTAAAATACTAAAAGCAGCAAAAAGATTTACAAATTTTGCATTAACAAATCTCAGAATTTATCCCTGTTACTCCCTTTTCCTCACATCATCTGCCTTATATTCTACAGTATCAATAAAATCATTTTGAATCTTTTAATAATTCAAATTCACTTGCTTGATTGCTTTTTTTTTTAACTCTTCTTAGTGATTTAATATTAAATAAATTAGTATATCTTTTATTAATTGAAAATTCTTTACCTATTTCATTATTTACTCTTTTTCATAATCTTGGAAAGGAAGGAATTATTTAAAAATTTCTTCTATTGTGCATTTTTTATGCTTTTTATACATTTGCATAACAAGTAGTAGAAATAATTCGAGTTCAACTAATTATAGATTTCGATTGGTGATAAGGTGTAAAAGATTTCCAAATGTAATTCAACATTTTAACTAATGTAAAGAAATGTAAATCCAAAAACTTGAACTTCGGTGAATATAAGGAGCATACTTTATTAATTTATGTTTATTACTACAAATAAGCGAAATAAAAAATGATCTAATAAGCGAACACATAAAGCACAAGCGAAAATAGCTTTTCAGTGTTGCCCTCTCTTATGACTTCTCGCTAATATAGTTGTGAACAAAGCCATTCATTTGTATAACTTTGTTATTTTCTGAAGTTATCAGGAGATAATGATACAAATCATAAGCGCGGGAAAGTTGCTTCTCATCTGCATTTAAAAGTTATAAAAGTTAATGTGATAAAAGTACTTCTCATTGCCTTATTAAGGGTTAACATATTCCTTTTTCAATGTTATATTTGTTTCATAACAGTACTTATATTTTATCATGCGTTTATAGTTTATAGTACTTATATTCTTATATTTTTTCATACTTATATATTATAGAAATATGTGTTATAATAAATATAAATGCCTGTTTCTTGTGTATACTTTTAAACATTTAATATACTTGTGTAACACAAAATTTTAGAAGCGTGTAATGTATGGGAATTCTGCAATAATTCAAAAGATTCAGATGACATAATTAAGATTGTCATATACTCTATTGTTATTATCATTAAATATGAATTCATAATTATATCATTCTTCTATTTTAAATTTAATATATTTTTTTTTTACTCAAGTAAGTGTACAAAGTATCAACTGTGTAATCTAGTATAGATCTAAAACTGCTTATGTAAATAGTAATGATTTTCTGATAAGTATACTCAACTGTATTTATAAAGATGCTGTGTTTTTATGGATATATATGAATGTCCATCTTACATGGTGCATTTTTATTTGATTACTGTGCCTAGACTTCAACATAATTCATTCGTAGATGTTAAGCATACTAGGTAATAAAATGCTTAGAAAGTTTATTTTAAGATTCTGGATTATCTTTATTTTGTAACTCATACATAATTTTGAATGAATATATGAATGTAATCTTGAAATATATTATCTGAATATATTATACTTTAGATAAGAGGCAGTGAAAAAAAATTTTTCTTAAAGAATGTAATTTCAACATCAAGTATTTTCTATAGCGAACTTATGTATACTAACATACAATAATAAATTTAAAATCTACTTTATTAGAAAGTAAATTATACTGTGAGATGATTTATTCTATTTTATGATCCAAAAAATTCTGGACTCTTTAAAATTCAAAATTATATTTGAATAAAATAAATTTAAATCTTCTTCTACATATAAATTTTACCTAATCTTTTCTTAATTAGAATGTTTCTATCGAATTACGAAAATTCGATGAATTTCTTAGTTTTTAAAGCAGTTTGGTATTGTTGAAATATAAAAAAAATATTTTAAATATATGAATATATTTTCTTTATTTTCAATATATAAACTTTTGATGAACGTAACTTTTAATGAAAATAAATATGATTGATTATTTTAGTTTCTAATAGTCAAAAAATAAAAATACCTTATTCAATGCATTACATCATTATAAATTTTTACAACTGTTAAATTCAACACAATTTCTATAAAACAAAACACAACCGTTTATTCAAAATTTTTTATTCAGTATTTTCCACAAAAAAATTTAAAAATAATTTCTAAATTATTTTGATTGTTGAGAAACTAATAAATAAATATTCAGTTTTAGACTCAAAGTTACTTGCAAAATTGTAATGCAAGTTTGTAATACGCCTATATAAATTTAAAATTTCTTCATTTGCACTTAAATCGATGTGTAGGCTGCATTTTTAATATGTTATTGTCATATTTGTTTTCTATTTGATATAACTTTTTAAAATTTGCTTCAATAAAAATTTAGAATTTTAAAAAGTTTTGTTATTTTGCATATTTGAAATGTTTAAAAATTTTTAATTGTTTTAAGAATTAAAACTCAATAAATTATATTCCTTCCAATTTTAATTTTAATGCTTATAATTTTCTTATATTTATACATTACAGCAATTTGCACATACAAAACATCTAAGAGTCTTTTAGAGAGGTTGGCAGTCTCTTAAACATTCGAATTAAGTTATCCTTACTCTCTCCTTGAATGTTGTAGAGTCGTTTGAAGCACAAGGCTCTCTGCAGACAATTAAAATTTCTCAGATGACCGGTCCAATAATTCAGATGGGCTTGAACAAAATTCTATTACTCCCCTGTATCCACAAACTTGGTTTAGTCCTTCGAAGCAAGCGGCGTGTAACATATTACCTGCCACATCTGTGCCTGCTGTGTACGAAAACTCCCTTTATTGACAATGTTAAAGCGCTGGTTAATAACGCTAGAAATCCCTGCTGTCAATAAATCCCATTAGAGCACTCCCTCTATGCTTTCAGAGGGGGCACATTTGCTAGGGGGCGCTCCTGACAGTGCTAAAGATTTCGCAGAGGGGGAGTGGTTGCTCTTTTGAGTGGAGATTTTGAGATAAAATCCCATGGATGAAGTTGTAATTGGTGTTATACCACTGGAATGTGATCGATTATCGGCAAACTTCGATTTTATTGTGCTTCTTTTTAATGAATCGTTGTGAGAATATCGATATTTCAATTGGAACTGACCAAATGTTAAATAATGCTAAATATTCTGATGCATTAGTTTAAAGAAGTTCTCTTTAAAAGTATAAACGAATTGATTTTTTACGTAAACTCATTAAATATGCCAAGAGAATTAATTCCAACCTTGATTGAAATTTCTCAGTTTCTACTATACATGCCAAAATAAGAAATTCAATTAATAATTTGACAGATAATAGTTTTGAAAAAAAAATGTTTTCATTAGAGGAATATTGAACATAAAATTGCAAAATGCAAAAACTATAGTGATTTGCATATATTACTTAATATAGAATAAATTAAATAATATTATATATTTTGTGGGAATCTTCTTAGCTAATTAAATCATTAGAAAGCAACTATTTTGTTACATGAATTTATGACCGTAGAGAATATAAGCAATGAACAGATTAAAAATGTAATTGCTATTTGATATTTTTTATGAAAATTGTCTTTTTAAATTATTCAATTTTCTTATACAGAAAAATGATACACTTTTTTTTATTTAGGATATATTTTTAAATAAGTAAAGTGTTATCAAACCGCAAACATAAAAAAAAAATCAAATTTATGTTTCTGAAATTAACACGGAGGGTTTTGAACACATTTAATATGTTTGCCAACTTGTTAAATAATGTTTCCTATCCTAATTTTTTTAACATTAAATTCTTTATTTTTCATTGTTTCTTGAGAATATTTTACACTCTGAAAAGTGAAAATTGTTTTTACAAAGCTATGGATTACGATAAGATATATATACTTCTTAATTGCACAAACATTTTTTGTGAACGAGAATATGTATTTAGTGATAGGCCTTTGATCCTTTTGGGTGGAAGCTCCGAAATTGGACGCCAATACTGTTAAGCAGTGGAAAAGTGATGTAATGTATATGATTTCTGAGCGCACATCTGTCAGGTGAATGCTCAGAATTCTTTCTTTTGATGTAAATGCTGTCAACTATCTACAAAAATACTTCCGGAAGGCGATGGTAAATGATAAAAATCAGTTTGCTCACTCTGCAATGTGAAATCTTCATTATATAGAGTGGCATTTTATTTTATTAAAATGAGCAATGCTTTTCTATTCCTGTACCATAATTATCGTATCTTACACTACTGCTGTAAGGATAAGGCAACACAGGAGTTACTATTCGAATAATATTTCTCGCTTTAAGAAAAATATATATATAAAAAAACTGCAATTTATGTCGAATGTAAGATATATAGCAATGAAACATCATATTAAGTATATGATGTTTAAAGAATTTGTTTTGAATAATCAAAATTTTCTATATGGTTGACCTATTTAAAGATACATGAATCACATTGTAAAAAATTGCAACCCAATTGCTTAGTTTGAATAATTTTCTTTTATGTATTTAAATTTCATACTTGACTAAATTTATATTATTATTTATAATATAACTATCCTAACCCTTTTCCCTGACATACAAAGAGCGTAATTCTTATTTTTCCTAATCTGTTAAATTCTAAGAAATGCAAACAAAATTCAAAATACTTTTTAAGTTTACACTTATATGCTTAATTGATTTTTCTTCTACTCCTTCTTTGGAATAAAGACATTATGTTTTAAAAATATTTTATTAAATATTAATCATGTTAAATAAAAGAAATTTGCAAAAGTTAATTTTAAATACGAGATACCATTAACTACAAAATCAAATTATAAGCAATTTTAAAACAAATTATTGCATATTAATTATGCCAATTAGTTTTCCGTAAATGCATTTCTTCAGTAAATGAATTTGACACTTAAATTAGTTTTAAATGCTTAACATTTTTCAACATGTTTAATGCACGTTAATTCTATGACATGAAAGTACGTCATCAGTTAAAGAAAAGTTTAATATTTCACCGATTTATAGAAAAAAAAAGTTTTTTATGCTGTGAAAAAATAATTTCATATCAGAATTTATTGATTAAATGCCATTTTTCTCCGATTCTCACATCATTCTTCTTTAAATTTATCATTTATTGGATTTTTTTCCTTTAACAATTGATGGATTACCTCAAAATATTTTTTCTATACTTGACGCTGCTAATAATAGTGAGAAAAAAGAAAGATCCAGCCTTACGGAAATCAACAATGTGAGTGTTGCCAACCGAAAGTTGCAAAGATGAAAGAAAAAAAAAGGTGATAGTTTTGATCCAATCAGAATTCGGAAAACGCGTTTTAGCTGATCGATGATGTCGTTGTCGTATGCACGTGACTTACGATGAAAAGCAGAATGGCACTTTTTTCATGTATAAAAAATTCTTTTATTGATATTTTTACACATTTTTATACATCAGCAATGTTGATGTCGGAAAAGATTTGGCATATATTTGCCTCAGTAAAAGCCAGATGTCGAAACATATTTTTTTTTAGAAATGATGGTTTTTATTATTGCTTAAAGCTTAACGGACAGCTTTGATAAGTTTTTATTTTTTAAATCTTTCAAGCGTATTTAAGTCTCTGCTAATATTTTTTTTGATTCATATTACTTTTTAAAGAAACTACAAAGTAATTTTATCCATATTAGTTCAGTAATAAATAATATTAACTACCTAAGCGCTTGCTGATTGTCTCTTAAATTACTTGCAAGTTTTAATATTGTAATTAATATAAAATAATCAATTGTTTCATTTGTGCAATTAAATGGCGTATGTGATATCTATTTTTGTTATTTACAAACATTAATATAGTTAATACTAAAATTATTTTGTTGATAAATATGTTATTGTAGACCACTTTCTATAATTGTATAAAATATTTTGTTTTGTTCACAGATTAGAAAAATAACAAATAACAGTCACCAGCGTAAGGTATTATACCAGTGTCGTTATTTAAATTTTATTTGCAATTTATGCAAATAACTATGTGTGGATCTAATAACCTTGATCTGTCACATTGTATAATATAAAAACACCCGAACTTGACAGTCATATCAATATTTATGCGTTTGTGTCACTGTTATTTAATTACCATTCTCAGTTGCTCCAATTTTCTATTACAATGTCCCTCTCTTTTTCTGAACATTTTTATATTCATGCTACATTACCCAAATCTTTATCGTACTACCCACGCTGGTCATCTGGCCATCAAGACTCTAATTGATGTTAAGGTGCGGTCAGTGACGTAATTTCTCACCTGAATAGAATTAATATGGCGAGAAAATTCAATTATCTCGCCAAAAGAAGCATTTTCACTCCTGCATTCTTTTCACTAGATGCTGTGAAGACCAAAGAAAAGAGTAAAAAATAAATCATCGAAACAAAGATGTCGTACATGAAAAGTGTACGTAAAACAAGAGACATTATGCTCTGTTTGAGCTTTTTCCAAGATGGCGGACAAAAAGCACGTGGGGAGGCTACGCTTCATGTGATCTTGTGTTTCCCCCAGTGGCAACCTTCTGTCACATGTGATGGATGTTCCATGCTTCAACACGCAAAATGGCTGCTGTAGATGATAAAAATAACCTCTAAAGAACGCGTTTGTGGAAATGAAACAAGAATAAATTAGATTATAAAATGTTACACTGTTCAACTGCTATTAATTGAAAACGTTTTTTTTTTTTCTTCCACAGCTCCCCAAAGTGGGGTGTAGCTTAAACGGGAAGTTTTCAGGACAGAAGTTGTTGAAATGTTTAAAATGTAATATCAGGTGATAAATGAGTGTACAAGCTAGGTTCAGAGAGTATTATATAATTAATACTACAAGGTTTAAGTTATTTTGTCTAATATTTACGTGTTTTATCATTGGATTTTACATTTCATACATAAGTGACGATTTTCTGAAAAACGTGCGTTTTAGCAGAAAGAAATAAAATTTCATTAAAACTTTTATAAATAAAATAAACTGATACATTATTTAGCTTAAACAAAAATTAAATAAAAAAATTAATTTTTAATATTACATTAAAGATATCTTACACTTTTTACTGGTATTGAAAAATTGTAAAATTTTAATACCAAAAGGATTATATGAAGTTTTATAATAATTGAGCCATGTGGTAAATCAAAATTTTATATCCTCTTTTAAAAATTGCTGTGTTTAAGAAACATTTAAATGCTAAATTATGTTTAATATTTCATCAAAAATAAAATTTAAGTACAAAATTTAATAACTATCGAAAGTTGTATATTGTATATTTTTCTGTAATTTTAAAATGAATATCATAAAAACATTTAAAAATTTTTGTAACTACTACTTCTAAGTTGGATTTACAAGATTATGATATGGAAAAATCTGAATTTTATTGAATGTTTTGAGAGAGTGTTACATCCAACCATTGCAAAATAACAATAATTTCGATTATTGATGGACTCAAAACTAAATGCTAAGTGACGATAATTAGTGATATATTTTTTCCAGTAATTGAATTTGTCTGTTTAACTTTTTTCATCTTCAAATGTATTGCTTGTTTGTAATTGCATCACTGCAAATCAAAATTTTTTTAAACACTTGAAACTATTCTTCCAACAGCCCGAAATTTGTATTGAAAATCTTAGAAAAAAAAAAGAAACTATTTTTCTCGCTATTTTGTTTTTGATTTATGTGCGGTTAATAAAATAAGTTTCAGTTTATTTAAAGACTGCAAAAATTTTTTTATGATAAAATGATTTATTCGTGATTACATTATTTTATTATTAAAAGCTTAAATTTTTTGGAAATTAATTCTTAAGCCCTTTTTGTATTTGAGTTTTTTTTTCAATTATTAATTTGAATGAAACCTTGCTTATACAAATCAATATTAATAATTAGCATATAATAGAACTTCTCTTCTTATTTATTTTGAAGATAGGGTTAACAAACAATTTTATTTACTTGTTTCAAATCATAGTCAAGAAAATTCAAGTTCATTCAATCGTAAAAATTTAATATAATATCCCCTGTTATCTTAGTGTTCTGTATTTTCATTAAATCTAATATTAAAACTGGTTCTAAATATTCAGGTAATCTTTAAGCCTTGTTTATCTTAAATCGATGATATTTTGGTCAAGATATTTTCTTCTTGTATTTTATTATCTTTCTTTCTATCTTTACAGTTTCCAATTTAAAGTCGATGTTATTATACTCTAGAACATTCTTCCGTACTTTTTTTTGCCGAAGAAAATAACAAAGAAACATTTTTTGATAGAATTGTTCACCAAATGGTCACGTAGTACAAGCAAAATGATCAGTCATTGATTTTTAGGTATTTTTTGGACAGTATATTGAATGTTTCGTCTTGGAGAAATAAATCTTTTCCGTAGAAAATCATAAAACGAAAAGGAAAAAATCTATATATGAAGGTATCATAAAATGGACGGCTATAAAAAAGATGAAAAGAAAAGAGTTCCTTTCGACCAGAAATGAAAAACCAAGAACGAAAAAAGAAAATTCAGTCATTTTGTGAAGCATGCTTACTCGTTTGAAAGTAATAGTAAAGAACCTGGGGTGAGATGTAACTAGAGGAAATGCGGTTTAGATTTACTCGGTGAAAAGAATATCATATTTGTGGATTTGAGAGCTACTTATTTATTTTTTTATTTCATTGCTGGATTTATATAAAAAGTAAAAGTATCATTTTAGGTTATGTGAATTATTATTTTTTCATTAATAATGTAGATATTTATCAAAATGATTTCGCAATATAATTTATCCTGAAAGATTAAAATAAAGCAAGGTATATGAGCAAGAAAGAAAGAAATATCCGAGAATGTATAATCAGTAAAACCTCTTCAAACCGACTACTTAGCATTCCAAGAAAATGTTTTCGTTCAGGCCCTGAATCTTTAGTAAAAATTACAAAATATATGGTCAGTGATTTAGTTATATAAACATATAAACGAAAAAGTATATAAATTTATATTTATTCACAAGTGTGTCGATATAACTTGTAAAGACTTTGAAACTGACAATATCTTTAAGTTTATTTTCAGATAATTTAGAATAATTTCATTCATTAAAAAATGTCTTTCAAAATATTGTGCTTCAGTATGCCAACGTTTATTCAATTTTAAAAATCTACTCCAACATTTGAGACCATTTATTTTAACACTTTTTAAATTGTTTTCTTTACAATCAAATATTAATATGCGTTGATTTAAGTTGAGAAAACTTTGGCTCATTTTCTGCAGACCTTAATTTGTTACTATGTTTTTGACTATGTTTTTGATGAGTTGATTTTGGTTTCATGATTACAGCGTGTTTCTCAGAGTAGCATTTTCCAGTTCCAAAATTAGGCAATAGAAATGAATTTTGTACCATTTATAGCGGATAGCCTGGCAGTTGAAAGCTTGAATAAGGGGATTTTGTCTTTCTATGGATAGTGACTATTATAAACTCGTTATATTTGAGAAAACCGTAAAATTACGTACATTTTCAGAAAATGTAGATAAGCAGAATTACTCGATTAACAGTTGCTAGCTTTGAATCTGGCACTTTTCCTCTCCAAAGAGCAGTTGATGTGCAAATCCGAAAACTAGACCACCATAATCTAATGAAAAATGGATGCCACATTTCTATTTTGTTAATGCAAATATATCGAATAGGTGCTTTAAATTTTCTGGATTTATGCCTTTGAAACACGACAAAAAGATCCATTGCCTATGAAAATTCTTTCTGGAAGATAATATGCTACTGATATGAAAATACCTTACCAACTGCAATCAGTTTTTAGATTATCATTTAAAAGGTGTCAAGTATTTTAAACATATTCCAATAAACTTCATAATTGTTCTTATGTTTATTCATTATATTAGAATCTCTTTAAAATTTTTGATTTCGAAATGTTACATTAATGAGAATTTCTTCAGTTTTTAAAGTTTGTGTTCACTCATGGGTTGTTACATTAAAAAATAAATATTCAGTTGAATTTTTTCACAATGATCTATTAAGGTATAACCGGTTATTTATAGCCACCTGGGAGTTAAATAATTTTAAATAGTCGTTAGAGTGAGAAGAACTATGCTTGAAAAGCTATTCATCACTATGAAGTGATTTATTTTTCTTTAACCTTGATGATCAAATGCTAGCGATTCTTATACAAATTACAATCATTAGGATGATAACAGACTAACCGATTCCTCTTAATGTTGTTATAATTTTTCACTTATTGAAATTGCATATTCATGGATTAAAGATATCATTTTTGATTATTCTTTATCATAAACATAACATCATCACTACTCTAACACACTTTTGTTGATATTACTAAAATTTCAGGAGAAACTTTTTATATATCAATTGATATTTGGCCAAATTATATAATAATTTATAAATGCTGCTTGTCGCTTTCTGAGCAGAAAAATAAATACTATAAACTTCATTCTTAGACTAAAAAATGGTTCATTCTGAGCACAAAATCCTTGTTACGAAACGTGATGGTCATGTTCTGATTTCGGTCCAGAAACGGCAACAGAATTCTATTTTTCTTGTTCTCCGGCAGAAAAATCCATTTTCAAACAGTGTATTTAAGTCTATGATTAATGACTTTTAACATTCCAGCACCACCATGTGAAGCGATCGGATGTATGAAGACATTTCAAACCAATGTTTTTTTTTTCCTTATTGTTTCCAGTTAAAAGTAGTATTAGTGTAGTAAAATATTTCTCTTAAAATATTTTTACTCTTACGGGAAATCCCCTATAAATTATACCTCACTATTTTAGTCAAGTATTTTATGTGTGGTTCTCATATCATTCAATCCTCATACATATTATTGATTATTTGTAATTAATTAGCAGGACTCATAGTTGCTTAATATTACATTGCCACTCTTATGTGTTAGAAACACTAAATTCGACTATTGCAAGCGTTGAATGAAAAATCGATTGAACACCATATTGTTGATTCTGTATCAGATGAAAACTATCTTAAAACATGTGATCATACACTGCCTCTGTCTTCTGTGAAAACTTTTCATTAACATTAGGGTTGTTCACGTATTTCAAGCGAAGAAACCTAAAATATTCCTTGCACACATTCTGAGTGATGTAGTTGTATAAAGAAAAGCACAAATCCATCTCTCATTGTTCAAAAGTGGTTGGGATGGAACATGTAATCTTCCATTCCGAAGAACTTTGTATTACCATTAATCATTAAATCTACAAATACGGACATTTATCCATTTTATTGAATTACTATTTTATAAATATAAAATTCCCATTTCATATAATGATCTATTTTATGTTTTGCAGTGTAATATATAATAATAATTTCCTTAAATATGAGTTCCTATGGTAAATTATTGAAAAATAATCTACATATTAATTATATTGAATATCAATAAAATTAATTGTTTTATGGATGAGTAAATTGACAAAAAATATTTACTTCAGTAAATGATTTTCTTCGGATAATATTCTAATTGATATTTTAAA
This sequence comes from Latrodectus geometricus, assembly GCA_026290005.1. Taxonomy (NCBI): domain Eukaryota; kingdom Metazoa; phylum Arthropoda; class Arachnida; order Araneae; family Theridiidae; genus Latrodectus; species Latrodectus geometricus. Next base: position 166,476 of record JAPDSC010097191.1, on the reverse strand, counting down.
TCATAATTTATTTTTCTCTTTCTAAAATTAAATCTGGAAAAGTATTACGTGTCATATATATTCTTATCGCCAATATTTTTTTTATTTTTAATTATAATTTTTAACATTTCTATGTTAATCTTTTTTACTTGACTAAATTTGCAAATACACTCATTCATTGTTCATCTTAAACTTGTAACAATATATAAAATCTTTCTCATGAAATTTCTTAAAAATTAGAAAACATATAGAAAATCTACAATACAAGAAACACATAATTATCGTCGTCTAGTTTAACATTCTAACAGTTTTAAAAATTTGTGAACATTTTACTTTAGACTCACATAATTCTGCATCTCTTGTATGCTTCCATATTTAAGTGGGTGAAGCAACTTCAAATTCCTGATGTGGTAACAAACTTCTTCGGTGAAGTGCAAACGCGATGGCATTTCCGAAAACGAGAAGAATATAAATATAAACGCTCCGGTAACTGGATTAATTAGCTCGTATGAGATTCCACCTGGAGGTATATGAGCCCTGTAAACAACCAGCTTCCCGCTCTACCAGACATACACCCGTGTCCCTCTAAGAGGGTTTTCGAAGGGGAGTTACAAAGGAATTTCTCGTCTAGATTTCGTTGCAGCGTAATAGAGTTGTGTAATTAAAGTTTAATGGTAGCTCGCCATTCGCCAAAATGGACAACCTGGACTCGTCATAGCGGTGGCATTGACTAATGGCCCTGCCTTGTCACGCCATTGTGGGAATTGTGCTAGCTTCCCACTGCTGTTCTCTCAAGAGAATATCTTAAGCTCCAAAACGGGTCATCTTTACCATTTCTGATTTAAATTGGGCCAGCTTAACTGTTATTCTAATGCAAAAATTTGTTTTATTTTAATATTTTTTTAGTAAAAAATTATTAAAAGAGACTATAATATATATATTAAATTTTGTAATTTATATTTCATGCTTCTAACGCAGTGATGTATATAGAAACACACATAAAAACACATATATATATATATATATATATATATATATATATATATATATATATA